>JAZHPH010000269.1:0-37090 GCA_037356405.1 Nasonia oneida | reverse complement strand
TTGTTATCATACACCAAGTCTTTTCACTCTTTTAACCCGGTCTGTCCTATTCCTGCCTATTCTCCAATCGGAGTGCAGAAGGGACTCTTTCATGTCCAAAGTGGTGACCCCGTCTTAGAACTCGCAATCCGCTAGTCATCGCGCGGCGCCATTTTCGACGCCGCTCTATTTCGCAAAGCCTCAACCGCGAGCTCGCTCTCTTCCGAGCTCACCTGGGCTTTTCAATCGGCGGCCAGCAGCCTTTCGCTCATTTCGAGCTTTTAGCTCTTTCGTCAGCCTTTACACTGACTATAATCCTCTTGTCTCGCGGCGGCCCCTTTACAGCCACGCGACGACAATTTTATCTTTCTGTCGACTTTTACATCGACTTACGTCCTGCGACGGCCATTTACAACCGCGCAGAGACGCTTTTATCTTTCTCGTCGAGTCAACTCCGAGAAATCAACGTCTCGCGCCGGCCATTTGTAGCCGCACGCCGACGCTTTTACCTCGCTGCAGTTCGAGACCTGCAGTTTTGACGCAACCACGAGATCAGCGAACGACGGTCCACGGCAGTGGACACCAGCAGCGCGGTACCAACGAGAATCAGCAGCGCAGCACCCGCTGCACATCACCGGCGGCTTCTCTCCACCAGCACTCATCAGCGCACCGCGCCACCGACGCCATGACCAACATCATCGCCCCGGCGCCTCGAGGTCGGCATAATCATCGCCAGGACAGGCGGATCCTTTCACGAGGTCGAGTCGCTTTTCCCATCGCGCCTCGCGAAACCTGCCACTCAGCGCCGGGAACGCTGTCGCGTCGCGCAAAGCCGCCATTTCGCGCTACACGCCGCGCTCCGCGCCCGCACGTCACGCTGTCTCTCTCATTCTCGCGCGCAGTCGGCCATTTTAAGCCGCGAGTCGCGTCTCTCGCACCGCTCGCTCTGCTACCCCACAGCGAGTAGTGGCTCAGCAGTTTCGGCAACAACAACATCGGCAGCGCCTCGCCATCACCACCAGCGCGCTGACGTCTCGCCATCGTCGCCGAGCTGTCCAAGAGGCCCCGCTTTGGCTTCAAAAATCGCCATAGTCGCGGAGAGGCTCCTCGAGGCCTAACACCGTCATCGCAGCAGCAGCAGCAGCCTCGGAGCCAGTGATGCCAGCACCAATGGCAAAATCATCGGCAGCTCCACACCACCGAGCATCGCCAGCGCACCGAGCCCCCGAGCACGCGCATCATCTCCGGCGCCTCGCAGCCCTCATCACCGGCTTCAAGACAGGCAGGTCTCTTCGCGAGGATCGAGTCGCTCTTCTCGTCGCGCCCTCGCGAAGCTTGTCGCGTCGCCAATGATCGCCATTTCGCGCCACACGCCGTGACTCTCGTACCGCGATCGCTCGTCGCGCTACCTCTCTCGCGTACAGTCGGCCATTTTAAGCCGCGGATCGAGCCTCTCGCGCGCCATTCAGCGCACGCCTCATCATACGTGCTACATCGCATCGCGCTCTGCACAGCGAACAGCCGCACGCCGCGGCTCTTAATCATCGCTCGCAGCGATCGTGTAGCGGCAATTCACAACGCTCGAGGCCATCGCATCACCTCTCCCGGGGCCACCCGCATCTACCAGGCCGTGCGCTCGACTATGCGCAGGGGCCAGTTCCGTCGAGGACGCTTGACGACGCTCGTTCCGGCTTTCTTTCCATCGCAGTCGGCACTGGTACTCACGGACAGCCACAGCGAGGTCTCTTTCAGCGCATCGTCCAGCTTCGACCGCATCCTCGTTACCGATGTCCTGGCGCATTCCGGCAACCGAGGATGTTCATCAGCCAAGGACGCTCTTCAACGCCGTCGACCCTAGGCCTCAGGTCGCCGGCCACTGCAGCGACAACCTGCAGCACTGACACGCCTGGACGCTGTCCAGGCAGACATCGTTTTTTTTAACAGACGGCCACAGGTCTTATTCCGACGCTTTCCTGCGTCTTCGTCAAACCAGCCTATGAAGGATCCGGTAGCGTTCGACCCAGCGTCAGCCCGTCTCCGCTCCGCAGCCCTCAACTTCTTCGGCACGAGCGCCGTGTCCAGCAGCTGCAGCCTCCCTTACTCAGGCAGGACTTCACCCACATCAGGAATTCTTCTCATCGTTCCTCGGGCAGTCCGACCTCATCACTGGTGGGGGAGTAGCTGTGGGGGTCCCCTCCGAGCACCACCTCGCACCACCTCGCCGTGTCGAGCGTGAGGCGAGCTTAGGCGCTGAGGAAAGTCTCGGCCTGGCCGCCGATCTGGACAGACCTTTCGGTCTTATAACTATTGTTACCTTTAGTCGTTGGTAATATAAGTCGTTTGTTATCATACACCAAGTCTTTTCACTCTTTTAACCCGGTCTGTCCTATTCCTGCCTATTCTCCAATCGGAGTGCAGAAGGGACTCTTTCATTTCCAAATGAGTATGCTATAAGAGTCGTACGGAGCCGATCAGCTGATTGCATATAAACGCATTTGGAGTCTCTCGTTTTATTACTATGAATATTAAAGGAAAAAGAAAATGTTATTGTGCCGTCAATGGGTGTAGTAGTGTGAAGACTGTGGAAAAATTAAGTTTTCATGAGATTCCAATAGATAAGACTGTCTACAATAAATAGTGCATAGCTCTTAAGGTTAAGAAACTGCGTCCGAACGCTAAACCACATATTTTCGTTTTCGTACTTTCTAAAATAAAATTTCTGTCGGTTATTTTTCCTATAATACTATAGCTACTATCTAAGTTAAAAGAGTTAGTCTTATTTGTTTTATTTATTTCTAATTCAATAATTCAGTACTGACTTTTATAAATTCCTTTTATAAACAGTTCATTCGAAATTGGATAAAAAATTTCAATTTTTTCGTTGTCTAAATAAATACCTAAACCTAACTCTGCAAATTTCCTTAAAGAAAGTGCATTTTCAGACAAATCTGTTGTACAAATAACTTTGTTTAAAACATACATCGTAATTTTTATACATCAGTTCGTTAAATAATACTTATTCAAATTCTTTCTTTGGAATGTATACATTTGAGACAATCTCAAGCCGATTTTCGACTCTCAAAACACAAGCGCTATATGCCGGGTACTGCGTAACCTAAACAAGCGGGCTATCCACTTTACTCGTGCGCGTCTCAATTTTCACGCCTATGACGACGTCACCCAATGCTTTCTTTGAATCGAGTCATGGCTTTTTGTTCACGTGCGCAGTTTCTTTGTCTGCTTCAATAAATAATTTTTGAAAAATCTGGACAACGACGTCTCGTTGTTTCCAGACGAACTCAGAAGTGACGTCTCACTTTTATACTCGATTTCTTTCCCATCTTTTTGTAATTTATTTATTACATTCCTTTTAGTAAATTGTATCACTAAATCTTTGAATTTAGTTACATCTTTTTAGTAAAATATTTTATTATTTATTTTATACTTTCTTTAAAAAACATTCACGTTTCAATATATTTGTATTGTGATACAATTACTTTTACCAATCGTTTACTCGACTCATTGATAATTTTTGCAAGTACCCGGCACTAATAACTTTTACGTAAAAGATTTATAATTATTCACATCTTTAATCTTACCCTATGTTCTTACTATCGCATTGTCCTCTATGATTTTGCGCTGTTCAAATGCATTGCTACTTTGTCCCGAATCCATTGTTCTTCTAAATTTTCTCGTCTCCCAAAAGAGTAATAAGGCGCCTGTATATACACCTCAGCTACAGCATCCGCCTTCTGCAGTTTCACTCAATCACACGGAGAAAATCGACAGAACAAAGACAGCAGCAATTGCATTCGATTCTTTAAGTAGCACTTTAAAGTATCCACTTGTAGTGGAAGCGTGCTGGGCCTATAACCTTTCGGAATATAATGGGACCAGGTAGTAAATAAGAAACACAGGATTAAACTAATTAGAATTTATTCTGAATTAAACACGTCTTTAGCTTGCTTGATTTCGGCCAAACTGGTGCGTAAGGAGCCGAGCTCCGAAAGCTACGATATGCAGCTTCTCGAAGCTAGTTAAGAGTAGGGAGAGAGCGATCACATATACTATAGTACATAGGCGCATTATATACTTATTGTATATTCCAACAGAAAAGTTCAAATTTATAACGCTCACCCGTAAAACATCAAGAAACAGCAAATGAAGACGATAAGCAAAAGGAAGAAGTAAGAAACAAAAATACAGGAACTGTACCAAAAATATTAGCAGTGAAAAAAAAATAAAACTAAAAGAAAATCAGAAGAGAAGATCGATCAAAACATTTGACTTCAGAAAAGACGAGCAATATTCAGACATAGGAAGATTTTCAAACCAAGTTGACACAATATTACAAACTTACGTATTAAAACTTGATAATTTACTGCAATACATAGAAGTGGAAGATCAACACTCTAGTAAAATAAATAGACTACTAGTAGATAGAGGAGCACAATTAAATATCATTAAGTAACAAAATATATCAATAAATCAAATAAATAACGACAAACAAATTTTATTATTAGGAATAACGGAAAACACTATAAGTACCCTTGGATCAATAAAATTACCAATAAACGGAATATATTTTGATTTTTATGTAGATCCGGAGACATTTGCCATTCCGTATGACGGAATCATATGTATAAAGGTTTTATTACAGCAAAAATTAAGATTAGACAAAGGTTACTTAGAAATAAACCGTAAGAAAATCGAACTAAAATCTACAACGAAATCTACAACGAAGATAAACACAATAAATACTAGTACAATAGCTGAGAAATGCAGTATAAAAGAAAACACTAAGGAAATTGAGACAGAGGAGATAACTGTACAACAAGATTTAGAAAAAATACTAAATATAGTGGGAGAAATTCAAGATGGTATAAATAAAGGTATTTCAGAATATAAGAACAACCCAGAATACACAGTTGACTCGCCAGATTTCATAAAAAAAAACTCGGACGAAGCACAACTGAGTAGCTGGAAACAGCGAAGTCTTACAGATTTGATTCATGATTCAAAGGTATACATGCAGCAATTTATAGAAAACATTAATGAAACTCTCAAAAGTACAAAAAAAGAAGAAATGGAGGAATATTGCATACAAAATTTCTCAACATTTGTCAAAACACTTAAAGAAAATGTAGATTTCGAAAGAGATGAAAAATATATGACTTTCCCCCGGATGTTGGATATTCAGTCGGATCCAGGATTCGTTTAGGGAAAAGGGGTAATAATAAGTCTGTTTGTATATTTCAATAAAAATAGTAATGTATATTTCGTAATCAAAACAATAGTATGGGTGTTGAGATGTTAAATCCAGTGGCAGAGGGAGCAGCAATGCATCAAGATGTAGGCTAAAGGGTTTCGGCGACCCTGGGTATCGTCCACGTGTGCTCACGTGGCCAAGACTCGTTTTTTTTTTTATAGCTTCGTTTATTCAAAATAGGTTTACATATACAGAAGTTGAGGTACATACAAAACGAAGCAAAAATGGTACATCATTGTTTTGGGATACAATTTGTACGAAGTCATATGTCTCTAGTAAAGAGAGCTACAGCTGCTGCATGTCTGGGGTTGTGGTTTTAACTACAATGGGGGATCTTTGCGTAGAATAATTTCAGTGTAATGTATTGTTACATCGCTGCGTATGTTAGTTTTGGAGAAAATTAAAAAAAAAACATTATCTTAAAGACAGGCTTGTCATGCTTACAAGCTTTTTTTTTAATAAAGAAAAACAAAGATATTGAATTATTAATAGATAACAGCCTTTAGAACTATATATCCATTATTTACATTTGGGGTAACTTAAACGTTGAAGGGATTATTTAGAAATTAGTTTCTTACTAGTCTATGGCGCAGATCATTAAGAAACTTGCTATTTTCAGATAGCCACCAGTATTTAGGCGAGAGCCTCGTATGATCATTTGAGTCGCAGTCGGGTATTGAGGTTGAATATTTTAGCATAGGAATGGATTCGTAAGTGGGTGGTATTTTTTTATTGCAGTTGTGGCGGGACCAATGATAGATGATTGGGATATTATTGGTATCTTGAATAAGGATGAATGAATAGGAATTCCATCGATACCAGGAGATGTTTTGTTTTTAAAGTTTCTTAAAATGTAGTTCGTATCTAGGTAGGAAAAGAAAATTTTCTGGTTGTTCAGAAGAGAGGGGCTTAACACTGTGTTGTTTTTTGTAAAAGATGTTAGGGTTTCGTTGTTCGTTCGTATTAATTGTATTTTGTCGGTGAACTTTTTGTATTCTGCCTCGATAAGATTAACCTGTCTGTCGTTAGGCGCTGTGGGGTATTGTTTTTGTTAATCGCAATTTCGTTAATTGTTAAGTTAAATTGAGAGACGAGATTATGTTTTTTAGTTGTTAATTTTTGTATTTTTTTGTTCATATACTTAGTCATGCTGTTTGTGTTTTTAAAGTTAGGGACTACATTTGTGATCGTGTCAGTGATGTTAGTTTTGAATGAATCGAGGAAGTTGTTTATCTCGGTATTGGAAAGATTTTTGTCGGCGGGGATATTGACTGGTAATTTATTGAGTTCACGTTGAAATTTGGGCCATCTGGTGCTTTTGTAGTTTTTTGCGTATTTTTTGTTAACGGTGTTAATTTGTGCTTCTAATGATTTTAGATCTATGACAATTACGAGGGTCTTGTGGTCACTGTCGTAATCGAGGACTTTGATTTTATCGTTGATTGAATTAATTAGATTGATGCGCACGTCGGCAATGCAGATGTCAAGGAAAGAGTTTGAATGTGGAAAGGTCGGTTTAGCTGGTGGGTAGATTTTAAGTCTTAAGTCGATGGCTTTGTTATTGAGCCAGTTAATTAAGTAACCTCCTCTGGAATTCGAGACGG
Organism: Nasonia oneida; assembly: GCA_037356405.1. Lineage (NCBI taxonomy): Eukaryota > Metazoa > Arthropoda > Insecta > Hymenoptera > Pteromalidae > Nasonia > Nasonia oneida. The sequence continues at coordinate 30,238 of JAZHPH010000269.1, read as the reverse complement.
AGTCGCCCCAATCTAACACTCGTGCGTTTAGATCACCTGCTATTATGTTGTATGTGTTGTCGTCAAATATGTTATTTTGTGTGAAGAGATGGTCGAGTTCTGAGATAAAGCTGTTTTTGTTCTGACCTGCAGCGTAGGCGCTGAGAATTAGGAGTTGCTTGTTATTGCCACAATCAATTTTTATGGCTGTTGGTTCTAGAGTTTTGTAGTTGGGCGTATTAGTGAAGTGGATGGTTTTATGCTCGATGTTGTTTTTAAAAAGAATACCAGTGCCTCCTCCTTGGATGGCGTTCGGTCGGTCCGTTCTGATTAATTTGTAATCTAAAAATGAAATTTTATGGTAGCGTTTAATTTAGTTTCGCATAATAGTACTATATCTGGATCGTGTTGTTCTATAAACTGAAGCAAGCTGTATCTTTTCGAATTCGTAATAATTGAGTTTACGTTAACAGAGATTATTTTCAGTCTCGTATCAATTACTCCCATGCTAAATCAAGATGTTTAAAAACAGTTCAATTTTTGCGGAGTTTTCTGATACCTTATGTTCGATCTTATTTGTAATTTTGAGTAACGCTTGACTGATTATTTAATAGAGAAGTGATATCTCTTGTAAAACCTGCTATCATGGTTTTTAGTTCTTCTGTAGGCGGGGTGGGAGACTGAGCTGATGTCCGAGGTACTTGAAGCGGGCCGGCGACGAGATTGTGTCGGGACGGAGGGACGCTCTGCTGTGCGGTGGTGGGTAATGTAGGCCACGACGATGGCTCGATGTTTGTGTTGCTGCGCGCTGTGGTGCGGTGGTTTGATTTTTGGGCTGTTTTGCTGTCCCTGACGACCGCTTGAGCCAATTTTAGGTACGGGCATCTTCTGTAGCATGCCGCGTGTGAGCCATGACAGTTGACGCATTACGGTTTGGAAGCTGGATCGTTTTCAGTTGAATCCTTGGTGCGAGTCCCTTGGTGTAATCTTGACAGTACTTCACACAGCGATACCCTAAGTTGCAATTGGCGCTAGCGTGGCCAACGCGTTGGCATTTGTAGCACTGGAAAACTTTGGTTTTCCTATATGGCTCCCATCGTACGAGTTGGTGTGCAACATTTCTTGTTTTCGTTAAGTTTTGTGATTTGCTCTCGGGTGTGAGATGCACGAGGTAGTGAAATCTATCTGGGGTTTTGTTGTTATAGATGAATTTTTCTACTTTAACAATGGCTGTGTCCTCTGCTTCAATATTTTCTAGTTCAGTCTTAACTTCGTCGGCTGTGTACTCAGCATACATTCCATTTAGGACAAATATTTTGTATTTTTTTATGGTGGAGAATACGTAAAGAATGGTGTATTAGACTCTTTGAGGAGTGTTTTGATTGTTTCGTGGTCGTCTATGGTAAACGTAGTAATGACATGATCAGTATCACCTGTGTTTCTTACGTAGAAGTTAGCTATTTTCTTTTTCTCTATTAGGGCGATTAGTGCTTTGGTCAATTCAAATTTGCCATATACAGGTGGAGCGCGGTGTCTCGTTTTGGCCAGCTTAGGTTGGCCATTCTGCTGCTAGGCTGACTCCGCGTCTGTAGCCTCAGCTGCAGCGCGTTGACCGTTGAAGTTTGCTGGTCCGCCATCTTGGTTAGAGGCTTCTTTGTTTAGTAGTTTGAATCTGTTCTTTAGTTCTATTTCACGTTGGCGACTTATGATGTTTTGCACATTTGCCGTTCTTTTAGGGAGTTGCCATCGACCATCACCTGGCGATTCGTGGACTGTTATGTCATCTGCATCGTTGTTGGTTGGGATCGGGGTGTTTTTGGCTTCAGCAGCGACATTTTTTATGCGTTCTAGCAGGTTAGGTTTGGCTGAGTGCGTTCTTGCGACTGTGTTGTCTCGTAGGACCTGTTTGAAGTCTTTCTCGATTTAGTAGGTCAGGGGGCCTGGTTAAAAAAAAAGTTGCCCTAACCGAGGATCAAAACCCGGTCCTCAAGTTTCCAATCTTACTGCCTGAGCTTTTTGTGCTGTTGTAAGTATTGAAATTCTATACTGTTTTTAGCTAAAAATATGTTTGATTTATGACTTTGTACAGTTTACACGTATACTTCAAGATAAAAATTGAAAAGATTTAAAATATTTTCGAAGTTGATTGATATTTATAATCTAAATTTGATATTAACATTATATTATTTGGCACATAAGAATTATTCTAATTTATAAAGATGAAAACGCAAAATAAACTTATGTTTAATTGTTAAATTAGATTTTTTTATTTTATTAATGAAATTATTTTTCTTATTTTATCAATTAGCAGCAGATAGTCTATATACGTAAACGATAGATTACTGAGATTCATACATGATCTTCGAGTCATCATTAGGACAAGTAAAAATAGCTCAAGCAGTAAGATAATGTATTGTGAAGTTAAGGACCGGGGTTCAATCCTCGGTTAGGACAACATTTTTTTTAAATTTTTTTCTGCGGTCAATTCTTTGGATTATCAACAAATCTATTTTTCATAATTGTTTAGTAAAAACAAAATAATTTTATTTTCATTAAAACAAATTCTTTTTTATAAGTAATTTTTGACGTGAGAAATCACGTGATAAATCATGTGATAAATCAAGTGACTGATCACGTGATTGATCGTGTGATAATCACGTGATTTATCTCGCCAGGGCGTCTATCTCTGGCTCTGCCTACAGTATCGTGTGCTCGAGTAGAACTGATCTTTGCGCCGCGCGGTTGGCCTTATAAAGCCGCGCGGCGCGCATGTGTATAGGCGCATTCGCGGCGCTCCGCGTGTGCCGCTCCTGCCGCCTAGCGCGTTACGGCTGAGTCGCTTGTCGGCTGCCGCGGTCCGCGCTCATATGTACTCGTCTTTCGGTTAGTGCGCGCGCGCGCTCATCTCGCGTCGTGCGGGCTCCTCTTTCGCTTGTTGCGCGCGCGCGCTCGCCTCGCGTGCAGAATCTATTTCGGCCGCCTTCATGTATATTTATGTGCGAGACTCGTGTCTCGTCACAATACAAATGAAATAAATTCCATCACGTTTGACATAGAGGATGTGCTTGATACTTTTACAGGAATTCCAGGATTACCACTGCCAAAAGAGGAAGAAACACACTGTGGTTCTATATACTTAATGTCAGAAGGCGAAAAAAGGGCATAGGAAATCGTAAAATTAAGTAAAAATGAGAGAAACAAACTATTAATGAATACAATAAATTTAAATCATTTATCTAGAAAGAAAAGAACATTTATTGAAGATTTAATATTATTAAACGAAAATATATGCTGGCTAGAAGAAAAAAAGTTGGGGACATGCAATGTAGAAGAGCATGAGATAAATTTAACTAATAAAACTCCAGTTTATGTGAAAAAATTCTCATTACCCTATACATTAAAGCAAATAGCTATCAGTGAAACAAAAAAATTAATAATTAACGAATTAATTAGATCTTTAACTAGCGCATTTAATGTTCCAGCATGGATTGTACCAAAAAAAGGTTTAACAAAAGATGGAAAGAAGAAATGGAGGTTAATTATTGATTACCGAAAATTAAATGTTAAAACAATACCAGATCCATACCTATTACCGAATATAACGGAGATATTCGATTCTATGGGAAAAAGCAGATATTTTACAACGATTGATATGGTATCAGGTTTTCACTAAATCAAAATGAAAGACCCTGCTAAAAATAACTAATTAGACCCGATAAAAAAACTAATCGGTTTGAATACGTTTTTGTGATCCGGGATTTCCGAATATAAACCGATTAACACAATTATAACCGATTGGCATCGATTGGGCAAAATGTTTGACGATGTTTTAATCGGTTAAAATCGGTTATAATAGTGTTAATCGGATTATATTCGGAAATCGCGGATCACGAAATCGTATTAAATCCGATTGTTGCCACCTTGCGGCGCGTCCGTAACAGTCTATCAATTTTTTTTTAAATCGGCCTAGATCGTCTGTAATTGTATAAATGTTGTGGTCTAGATTGGTATGGTTCTTTAATCGGTTGGAATAGGTTTTCATTGTAGTAATTGGTATTAATCGATCGAAATTATGTACAAATTGATTTTAATCGGTTTTAATGGATTATATCGCACGTATCTTATATGATTAATTGGTTAGTATAGTAACTTGAACGGCCTTATATACTGACCATCATAGATTCTTTGTGCTTGCGAGTGAGAAATACCGGACGACCCCTGGCGGTGCGGACGCTCCGGGCTGTCGACAGAGCTACCAGTAATTTAAGTCGCGATATCAATCTAACAGTATAAAGAATAAATTCTTAATTAAAACTACAATCGTGAGATATATCTTATTATTATCCCTGCACACAACTAGTCGATTGTTCCTGAAAACACTAGCAGCAGAGCAGAATAGATCTGATAGCAGATGATGCCACAGTTACCTGTGCTGCTTGCGCGGTAGAGTATGTCGCTGTCACGCCCAAAACCACACAGACTAGGGCGAAATCAGCGGCAGCAGCGGCAGCAGCGGCGGCAGCGGCGGCAAATACATCTGCCAAGGGCACGCCTGCAACGGGTGCGCCGAAGAAAAACAAATCGGCACCCGCATCTCTGGCTAGCTCCAGGAATCAATCGCCAGCGAGAATACAGGCGACGTCCATAGAGACGTCCCTTAAGGACATTTTCGCGGTGCTGGATGAAATTCGAAAGATCCAGAGTGAGGCCCTTCAGGCGCAAAACACCGTGTCTGAAAGGGTCTCACGAATTGAGAAAAGGCTTGGACCTCTCGAAAGCCGCTTCAAAGCCCGTGACGACTTGCCCGCGCTCAAGACTCGACTAAACAATGTTGAGTCCTCCATCTCTGAGCTGCAGGCACAATATTTAGAGCTGTCGTCAAGGAGCCCCGCAGAGCAGCAGAACATCAGCACTGCTCCTGCCTCTGAAGAGATCAACAACCTCCGCAGCGGGCTGGCTGAAGTTAAGAAGAGGCAGGAGTGCTCGGCGAATAATGTGGTGGTGATCTCTGGCCTGGTCTATACCCAGGAAACGTCACTGCAACTCCTGGCTTTCACCGTCCTGGCTGCACTGGATCCCACGGTCCTTAAGCGCGGGATGTGGCAACCGTCAGGATCATGGGGAGACTTGACGCAACCAACATCAATGCGCAAGGTGACAGCAGATTACCACCTCTTGCTGTCACTCTCTCTTCCAGTGCGCTGGCCCGCTCCATCATCGTGGCCAAAGCCAGGAAACGCAAACTCCACACTAGCGAACTGGATGCTGCCCTACTGGAGGAAGCGAGAGCTCTCCACCCAAACCACCAGGGACTTATCAACATAAACGAGCTGCTTCCTCTAGACATTCACAAGCTACGCAAAAAGGCCAGGCTAGAGGCAAACAAGAGAGGGGGGTGCCGCTCCTTCGTGAGGGACGGGAGAGTCTACATCCGTTCTGGCGAGGACAGCGAACGGGCCACCATCATCTCCACAGATGTAGATCTTAAGGCTTTTTTAGCCAGTACGCCGCCAACAGCCAGCTTGGATACCACACACTAACACACACACACATATCATTCCACCAAAACCACCATCTAAACCATCCAACTCATCCACATCTGCCTCTAAAACGTCCTGTCCGAGGGTCTAAGGGTCTGTCATTTTAATGCGAATTCCCTTACGGGTTACATTGAGATGATCAGGCTCTTCTTGTCCACTCGTTCCCCCTTTCACGTAATAGCTGTAACTGAGACCTGGCTAAGTGACAAGATATCATCCATCCCTTCACTGGATGGTTACACTTTGCACAGACGGTACAGAAACAGGAACGGTGGAGGTATGGCCCCTCTACATTCATCTTTCACTGACGGCTAGCGTTATCTCGTCATATGACGGCGAATGGTCAGGCAAGCCAGGTAAGCCGGAGTATCGTTTTGTGAAATCACAGCTAAGGGAGTATCGCCCATCTTCGTGGGGGTTGTGTATCGCCCTCCTCACTCACCCTTTATCCAGGGATCTAATTTCATTGAACAACTAACAACACTTATGCACAACTACTCCACGAAGGTCATCATGGGTGACTTTAATGCCGATCAGCTTTCTTCATCTCAAGACGCCAATTTCATCAGGGCCTTCATCGATGAGAACTCCCTCATTTCTGTGCCATATGGTGCAACCCATCACAGACAGGACTCTGACACCTGGCTTGACCTATACTTAATTGATGAGCAGGATCGCCTGCTCTCCTACTGGAAGACGGACACTCCTTTCATCAACGGACATGACCTTATCACGGCCACACTCGACGTACAGATTCCACGCCACGTACCTGCTACATACTCTTACAGAAACTGCAAAGGAATCTGCGCTGAGAAGCTAAGGGACTTCCTTAGCGCATGTGACTGGTCATCTTTCACCACGCCAACACTTGACGAATGCATTACCACTCTTAACGCTCACATCACGAACGCCATAAATCATCTCGCCCCATTAAAGACTGTGACACCTGGACGTAAACGTCACCCGTGGTTCACCGCGGCTCTTCGTGACCTTTTAACTGAAAGGAACAGACTCTACAGGCGCTTTCGCAGAAGTCGTTTCCCTTGGGATCTATACTTCTATAGAATCGCAAGGGACGACGCTCATAAACAGGTTGAGGAAGCAAGGCTGAATTACTACTATTCACGCTTGTCTACCTTGACCGACGTTGCAGAGATCTGGAAAGAGCTTGAAAATCTTGGTATTACTACCTCTAAATCTCCTTCACCTGCTCGGTTCTCATCAGATGCTCTCAACAGACACTTTAGCTCCATCTCAAACGACCCTCAAGCTCCATCTGTTGAGGAGTATCTGCGAACCCTGGAGGGTCTAGACCTCCCTGAACATTTCATCTTCAGGGCTATCACGGAGTCGGATGTGTCGGCTGCAGTATCACACTTTAACACCCAGGCCAGGGGAAGCGATGGCATCCCACAGGTTGTAATCTCCAAAGCACTGCCAAATACTCGCTCCTTTACTTTGTCAAATTTTTAACCTGTCTCTGAGCGAGGCACGCTTTCCTTCAGCCTGGAAATCATCGATCGTAAGAGCACTAAACAAAGTTAACTCTCCAACAGCTGTAACTGACTACCATCTGATCTCTCTACTCTGTTTCCTGTCCAAGGCACTAGAGTGGCTGGTGCACAAGCAAATTTCTGAATATCTTGAAACTTCCAAACTGGCTTTCGCACTGGCCATAGCACGCAGTCTGGCTTAATTAAGGTGACTGATGATGTCAGGCTTGGGATAGCCAGGAAGAAGGTCACTCTGCTACTTCTATTTGATTTTAGCAAGGCATTTGATACTGGGTGTCACGTCAAGCTACTCAGAAAGCTATCCTCTTTCGGCTTTCCCAAGCAGGTTATCTGCTGGCTTGCATCTTACCTCACGGGAAGAGAACAGGCCGTCATTGGTGACAACAACGAACTCTCAACTATTCTACCATTAAACACCGGTGTTCCACAGGGGTCAGTTTTAGGTCCCTTGTTGTTCGCGTTGTACATCAATGATATTGGCTTTTGCCTAGATTCAGATGTATCCCATCTAATTTACGCGGATGACCTGCAGATCTAATGCCACCTCGAGGAGCTTGATTCCTGCTCTGTCAGGATGAGTGCTAACGCGGAGAGGATAATGGGCTGGGCTGCATCAAATAGTCTTAAACTTAATATCCTTAAGACTACTACTATATAAATGCTCTACCTACTACTGCTAAAACCTATTTAAATATAGGGGGAGCCCGGGTCGACTACGAATCATCGGTGCGCAATCTGGGTTTGGTGCTAGACTCACGTGGAAAGAGCACGTTACACAAATTTGTAAACGTGCTCACTCTTTAATGTACCGTCTCTATTTCTTTAGGAAGAAATCCTCAGGTTGCGCCAACACTTGGTGCAAGCACTCCTATTTCCCATCATCGATTACTCTTCACTGACTTACTGTGACCTGACACAGGAACTTGACTTGAGGCTGCAGAGGCTTGTCAACACGGGAATCCGTTATATCTACGGTGTAAGGAGGGACGAGCACATCTCCCCTTATAGGCGTGAGTTGCAATGGCTTACCACCGCCGGGCGTAGAAAATACTTTATGGCCCGTTTTCTAAGGAAAATGTTCAACACCTCCGTACCTATCTACCTATTAGCCTATTTTGACTTCCACGTCGCGCTCAGGCCTGTAAGGGGTAAGGTGACCCCCCTGGACATCCCGTCCTTCAAGACGGAGACGCTGAGGAACTCATTTTTCATCAGTGCTGCCTGTCTCTGGAATAGCCTACTATCTCACCTTCGCAACACACTATCCATATCACACTTTAAACAAACAGCTAAATCATACTATTTTTTATCTTATCCGTATTTTACTATATTTAAATATGTACAACATAATGTACAACAATAAAAACATATATAAATCTAAATCTTTCTCTCTCTCACCGAGAAAACAACGTCACCCGTGGTTCACCACGGCTCTTCGTGATCTTGTATCTGAGAGGGAGAGACTTTACAGGCGTTTCAGGGACTGCAGGCTTGATTCAGATCTCCGCTTATACAGACTAACTAGAGACAATGCTCACAAACAGGTCGAGGAAGCCAGGTTGAATTATTACTATTCACGCCTGTCAACCTTGACTGATGTTGCCGAGATCTGGAGGGAGCTGGAGAAACTTGGAATTTCTGCAACTAAGGCCCCTTTGCCACCTCGCTTTAGCACAGATGAACTCAACAAGCATTTCAGCTCGATCTCCAATGATCCATTAGCTCCTGCTGTTGAGGAGTATCTTCTAACCCTGGAAAGTCTTGACCTCCCGGAACATTTCGACACCCAGGCCAGGGGAAGTGATGGCATCCCACAGGTTGTCATTTCAAAAGCATTGCCAGTTCTCGCCCCCTTACTAAGTCACATTTTCAACCTGTCTCTGAGCGTACCCTGCTTCCCATCTGCCTGGAAATTGTCACTTGTGCGCGCAATCAACAAAATCAGTTCACCAACAGCCCTGACTGACTACCGTCCGATTTCACTTCTCTGCTTTCTCTCAAAGGCCCTGGAGTGGCTGGTGCACAAGCAGGTCTCAGAATTCCTTGAATCAAGGCTATTGCTAGACAACCTTCAAACAGGCTTCCGCACTGGTCACAGCACTCAGTCTGGCCTAATTAAGCTAACTGATGATGCCAGAGTTGGGATAAACAAAAAGAAAGTGACACTCCTTCTACTCTTTGATTTTAGCAAGGCGTTTGACACTGTATGTCACGTCCGGCTCCTGAGGAATCTATCCACCTTCAGCTTCTCAAAGCAAGTCATTCGCTGGTTTGCCTCCTATCTCACTGGGAGAGAGCAAGCCGTCGTTGGTGACAATAGCGAGCGTTTCTCTTCGCAGTGTCTTAACATCGGCGTCCCGCAGAGCTCCGTCTTAGGTTCCCTACTGTTTGCATTGTACATCAACGACATCGGTTTCTGTCTAGACTCCGATGTTTCCCATCTTATTTACGCAGATGACCTGCAAATTTACAGTCATTGCCACCTCGAGGAGCTCGATTCTTTATCAAACAAGATGTATAATTTGTTAATTTAGGAAAATAAAGGTATACCAAGCGTGACTAGCCCGAGAGGATAAGCACGAATAAACCGAGTGAAAATCTTTATTCTGCATGCAAACCCCGCTTTCAATTTACATTTCAGCTGGCTAAGCAGAAAGGATCCCACCACTCTCCGCGGTCCGCTAAAGCGGAGACGCTGAGCTAGCCGAGGCCTATCCTTGTCGTCAGACATGTCACAATGGCGCCCAACTTAGTGGTTAAACTATTAAAAAACCAACTAAATGCACGAAGTAATAACTAATCCGTCGAAAAGACGTTTGATTAATTTTTTCTATAAGTCTAGAAATTCACATCATTCCGATAACTCTAGTAAAATGATCCTAAAGGAATTGGAAGCAGGGATAAAATAAAATAAGATTGCAAAAATCGATAATTTACCGCGCATATGAAAAATCGATGGTATAGGAAATAGACAGGAAAAATATTTCCCCCTGGAATACACGAGGCTACAATTCCCTCCAAAAGGTATACGCCAATCAAGGCGACAGTCACGAATCACATAAATCCGAAATCGTCTCAAAATTCGAACGGACACAACAACAATCCGAACCAACAAAGCGGCAGCCAAGATAATCCAAACAATTCGCAGAACACCGCTAATAATTATTCGCGTAGCAATAAACGGTACAATAACCGGTATAGAGGACTAAATAATAACAACCGTGGTTACTATAACAACAACAATAACAATGGAGATAGAAATAACCCCGAAAACGACAGCAACTGGCGAGATCACCAGATTGATAATAACTCACAAAATAATAGAGGGGGTCCCAACAATCGTGGTGGATATCAAAACGTCGGCAACAGAGGCGGTTTTAATAATAACAGAGGAAAGGGCGGCTACAGCGGAAATAACGCGAACCCCAAACCGAATCAGAACCGCGGTCCACCTACGAACACGATAGAAACCGAAGAGATGGGAAACGAGGAGTGGGCAGCGTAAGTGAGACCACTACGCTAGCCAAAAAGTCTAAGGTCTCAAAAATAAGAAAGGGAAAATTAAAAAACGGCGATACCAGGCAGCCCGGCATTAACTCGCAGGAGCCATTGTCAGTACCGGACGCGGGAAAACCAGTAGAACATCCTCGATATTGGCTAAAATTAAAAGTTGGCAATACGGAATTCAAAGCCTTAGTTGACTTAGAGGCAGCACGTACAATAATAGGAAAACACGGAAAAGAAATAGCGCGAAGGTTAGGTGCGGAAATTAAACCGACGATTTACAAAAATGCCGTAATGGCGAACGGCTCTCCCGAGCCAATCGACGGAGAAATGACCGTACCGTTGGAAATAGCGGGAATGAGCTAAAGTGCAAATTCTCGTTATTCCCGGAATACCGACCGATTACATTCTGGGTATAGACTTATTGTTAGTACGTTTATTCGGTATGAAAATAGATGCACGCCGCGATACATTCAAACTTCCAGACCGAAAAGACAAGAAAGAAATTGCTTTTGAAGTGTGGTCAATCGATACATGTGATAGTCCGATAAACGTCGCTAGTTGCGGATTATCCCAAATATCGGCTAGCGAGCAACAGCAGATCAATAATCTGATAGACGAGTTACTGCCGCGCGACGGACAACACGACAAAATCCTAAAAGCAACTGACCTCGTTGAACACGAAATACAATTATTACCTAACGCGAAATCAGTTAAACAAAGATACCACCCCGTTTCGGATAAAATGCAAAAAACAATGTCAGATCAGTTAGATAAATTAATAGAAGCAGGAATAGTCGAAAAGTCGCACTGCGCATGGAACAGCCCGATAGTCATGGTGAAAAAGAGCAACGGTTCATTTAGAATGTGCGTAAATATACAGGTCGCGAATAGTTTGTCAAAGAAAGACGCGTATCCATTACCCTATATGGATGTTATTTTAAATAAGTTATGACGCGCAAAGTACATAACTACGATCGATTTAAGCAATGCGTATCACCAAATACGATTGACGGGAGCGTCGAAAGAAATTACGATACCGGGCCGCGGATTATGGTAATATACGTGTTTACCCATGGGACTGAGCGGGATCGGAGCGACATTCCAGAGGCTGCTAGAAGAGTTGATCGGCAACCTCGAACCATACGCGTACAATTATCTTGACGATATTGTACTCGCGACAGAAACGTTCCAAGAGCATCTAAGAATGCTACGGAAATTAATAAACCGTATAAATGGCGCCGGATTAACAATAAATCGCGATAAAAGCAAATTCGGTTGTTAAGAAGTGAAATTTCTAAAATGGAATGGCCTCGTGGTACAGAAAATCCATTAAAGATTTCGCATCAATAACAGATCCGCTAACAAAACTGACACGAAAAGACGTCAAATTCGTGTGGAAAAGTACGAAAACGCGTTTGAAATAATAAAGAAAGCTCTCAGCGAGGCACCTCTTTTACACAGACCGGATTCAGATGCAGAATTTATTTTGCATTGCGACGCATCGAACACAGGTTTAGGAAGCGTTATTACACAAATAATTAACTACGAAGAAAAAGTAATCGCATTCACAAGCAGAGCGTTACGCAAAAATGAATTAAATTATAGCACAACCGAACGCGAGTGCCTAGCGATAAAATTCGCGATAGAAAAATTCCGACCGTATATAGAAGGAAGTAGTTTTACCGTGATAACCGATCATAGCGCACTACAGTGGCTTTTCAAGAAAAAAGATACTGTAGCAAGATTAGGCCGATGGGCACAAGAACTCATGAGTTACGACTTCGAAATCGTACACCGAAAAGGTAGACAACGTAGACAATTGGTATAAAAAACGGTTTTATCAAATAGTAAAATTCCCGCGCAGATATAGAGACTGGAAACTCGTTGTCCCTAAAGAAAAACGCGAGCAAAGGAGTCACACCCCGAACCGTCAGCAGGCCACTCCGGCAAAAATAAAACATAGTCGCGATTTGCACAATTTTATTACTGACCCGTAGCATACAAAGATACAGTCCGTTTCGTCAAAAATTTCACAGTTTGTCAACAAACAAAAACAATACAGCAGCCACAAGAAGGATTGATGGGTTCACGCAATGTCGACCGACTGTGAAAAATTATTGTAGCCGACTTAATGGGAGATTTCCCTAAAAGCAAAGCAGGTTTCGAATACCTCATAGTATTTGAAGACTTATTTTCTAGATTTATAATCTGCGTGCCAATACAAAAGAAAACCGCAGCAAGCGTCAAAAACGCGCTAGAAAATATCGTATGCGCACAATTCGGAACACCAAAAATATTTGTATCAGATAACGGCCGCGAATTCATTAATGAAACAATGAAAAACTTTTTAGAAGAAAACTCGATATTTCACGAGAAAACACCGGCGTATCATCCACAAAGCAACCCGGTAGAACGAGGAAACCGCGATTTAAAAACACGCATCTCAGCATATATAACAAATAATCATAAAGAATGGGACAAATTCATCCCGCAATTTCAATTTGCTCATAATACTAACGTACACAGTACGATGGGAATGACACCCGCATTTTTAGTCTTCGGCCGAGAACTTCATCAAAACTATGGCAACGGCTAGCAGAAGCGCAATCCGAACCAAATCCCGGAAAATCGAGCCCGATAATTCGCGACGACATCGAAATCAACGATAATTATACAGATGATTCCGATAACTCGAGCTCACGTTCCGACGAATCCGCGCTCAAGCACAACACGAGAAATCGCGCAAAAAAAATAGTAAAAGCGGAGATAAAACAGCTAAACGCGACAGAAAACAATCCGATCAAGGATACGACACATAAAAGCAGTAAGTCACCCAGCAGCGAACCCGAAAAAATCACTATAAGATTTGAAAATATGAAAGAAAAATTAAGCAAATGGTCTGAGAGAATGAAAAAACTTAAAACACGTACACGATAACGCGCAAGTCCAAATCGAAAAAGAGAAAAGCAGGCAAGAAAGCCACTACAACAAACATAAGCGCGAGCATATTTTCGAAACCGGTCAGCTAGTCTGGAAAAAGAATAGAATCTTGTCGTCCGCACAAAAAGATATCAGCGCGAAATTAGCAAAGCCGTACGGCCGTCGGCCCATATGTAATTAATAAAAGAATAGGCAAAAACGTTTACGTACTTCAAGATACCGACGGAAAAACACTAAGTAGCACATGCCACGCAAAGGAGCTCAAAGAGTACGCGAGCAAAGAGCAGAAAAACCCAAGCGCAGACCCGGCAGAACAAGTAAACAACACGCGGAGTGACGAGAGCTACGCAGCTCGCCGCCTGCCCCCCACCACCCAGCACAGCCCGGCAACGCGTGCGAACGCCAGCCACACGAGGTGGCAGTCCCGCAGCGCACAAAGAACGAAAGCGAGAGGGCAGAGAAATTTCCCCTCCTCCCTCCACTTAGCCGGCTCATAATAGCCGTGCGTGTCAATACTAGTCAAGCGCCCGCACAGTTCGACAGCCGAAACAAGAGAGTGCTCACGCAAGAAAAATGAACAACTCTAGCTCGATCGAGTAATCAAGCGACGACGAAATCGACCCTAAAGTTCTGAAGAAGCTGCTGCACAAGCTGATCGACAAGTCCAGCAAGAAAAAGTCCGACAGAAAAAGCTGCAAGGACAGCAGTGCAGGTAGTGTAAACGCGAGTGACAAAGTGCCAAAAAAGCCCTCATCGAGGACAGCGAACCAGCAGCAGTGGCATAAAGCCGACAGGAGCGCGCCCAAAAACCACAGCCCGGTGGACGAATCATTCCCCCGACCCGATGGCGCATTACTTCAGCAACAAGAAAAACTCATAAAAACCACGTACGCCGATAAAATGCTTAAGAACGGCGATTGGCTATCGCGATCATACGCGCAGTTTCTCTGCCGCAAAGACTTAAGAAGCCACGACATGTCAAAAATGTCAGAAGAAGAAAAGCTGAAAGCCTGGTTCGTCTTCAAGGAGAAACATCCACAGAAATCTGAAGAAGAAGATTACCAGTAAAAAAGAAAGAAGACAAGAATAGCGTAGTGTTAGTTAAATGTTCAGACCTCCCGATACGAGGAAACGTGCCAAAACGCGCGCAGTATGAGCATGGATAGATAAGTATGGACGAATGAGTGTGAAGATATTGTAAAATGCGACACACAAATGTTAAGTGCAAATTACTGCACGCGGTTAACAAAAAAAAAAAAAAAAAAAAAAACGATCGATTTTATTTCCTTTTTCATTATACTACGCATTGACGCAAACTTTTTTCTTTTCTCTTTCCACATTTGTACGAAAACGCACAAAACGCATAAAAACGCCAACGTGCACTAAAACAAAGTGCGACAACGGCAAGGGAAGCAAAGTGAGGACAAAATCCACCTCTGCTACAACAACTGTGACGGGAGCAATTGCAACAACAGCAGCAGGCAAGTGTACTCCCAAACAGCAGCAACCGGCGAGCAAGAAGACGAGGTCAGCACCACCATCAGCCAACACTTCGCGGAATCCCTCACCAACCCGCTTGGCCGGCGCAACGACACCTACGCCGTCCGTTGAGGCGGCCTTGAGGGACATTCGCGTGGCCTTGGACGACATCCGCAACGCTCAAACGGAGTCCCTCAAGACCCAGAACATCGTGTCAGAGAGGATCTCCAAGATTGAGCAGCGTCTGGGCCCGCTGGAGAAGCGTCTTAAGGCCCTCGATGAGCTGCCTGCACTCAAGACTCGCATACAAAATGCTGAGTCCACCATCACCGAGCTGCAGGCACAAATTGAAGATCTCTCATCGAGGAGCCCGACAATGCAGCAGGACAGCAACAGCACTGTACCCAGCGCTGCGGAGCTTTGCAGTCTGCGAAGTCAATTGGCAGAGGTCAGGAGGCGACAGGAGCAGACCTCCAACAGTGTGGTTGTTGTCACGGGCCTGCACTACACCCGCGAAACCTTGCTGCACCTCCTTGCATTCTCAGTCGTGAGCGCGCTTGACCCCACGGTCCTCAGAAGGGACATAGCATCAGTCAGGATCATGGGGAGGCTAGATGCAACCAACAACTCCGCCAGAGGTGACGGCAGACTACCACCATTAGCCGTCACCCTCTCCTCGAGCGCGCTCGCACGCTCAATTGTCGTAGCTAAGGCCCGCAAACGCAAGCTACACACCAACGAGTTGGACGCAACCCTACTGGAGGAGGCAAGAGCCCTGAGCCCTGAACATCAAGGGCTCATAAACATCAATGAGCTGCTCCCTTCAGACGTCCATAAGCTGCGTTCAAGGGCCAGGCTGGAGGCTAAGAAGAGACAGGGTTGCCGTACTTTCGTCAGAGACGGGAGATTCTTCATTCGCTGCAACGATAACAACGAGCGCGCCACCGTCATCAACACCGACGCTGAGCTAAATGATTTTTTAGCTCGGATTCCGCCTGCCGTCAGCGTTGTTCTACAATGAAGCTACCACACACACAATTCATTCCACCACATCCACCATCAAACTCATCTGCCGTGTCTTCGTCCGGTTCTAAGGTATCTCTGTCTGAAGGACTAAGGGTCTGTCATTTCAATGCGAACTCACTCACAGGTCACATTGAGATAACATGAGAGGATAACATAATGACTTCCTGTTTTACTATGGACAGGTTGAAAAGAAATTAAACCTAATAATTTATAAGAAAATCTATTGTACTCAAGATTAAGTAGCAAATACTTAGGTAAGTTTGTAATATTTGGCATTGAATCGATTGGTGAATTTTCTGCAGCTGTCTCAAATACATGCTCAACGTCAAAAGCTATGCAAGATCCTAGTTCATATTTCAGAATTGCTTTGACGTTCAAACAGTTTTTACATTTGATACAGTCCTCAGAAAATATAGACAGTAAAAAATTCTTGCATGTTTTAGAATCTTCAACACTAAGTTTTGGAATATTTTACTTTGGTAGCGTAATGTTCCAGAAGTGTTACATTTATTGCAGGTCACCAGCCCTAAAATATCTGAAAATCTTTTAGTGAGTTTTTCAAACAAATTTGTTACATTTATTTTACAGTTCAACAAATTTAGCTGACTATCACGGAATCGTAGCATAATCTCTGCTCGCCTGGTGTACAGTACTTGCAACAAACTTTCACTCCAAGCATGATCTTTTATCAATTCTAAGAAGTTATTTCTATCGTGAATCAGAAATTTACTTAAAATGTGCTTAAAATATGGTATTGTACTATAGGTTTCTATCAACAATTCTACAATCGAATCAAATGTACACGTATTTATCAATTGATATTCATGATTGCGAATGCATACAGTCGGCAATTTTAATCCATTAATGATAATAATATCGTTGATCGGATCACATTTGACATTCTTTGAAAATTTTGTTCGATCAATATTGATCGATTCCAGTTTAGTTGTAGAATCTGATGCTTAATCTTTGGTTCTGAAACATTTTTCAGCGTGCCACGACCTATTCGGACCTTTGGAATTATAAAATTCAAATAGTTTAAAATAAAACGATTGGCTGATCGTGCATGACTCATATTATAAACAGTTTTCATTATCATGTTATAACATTCTGAACACGTAGATGATGACTGTACTTTAGCTGTCGGATAATGAATGTGCATTACATTGGTCCAGATTGGAAACTGACTGAACAGCAACATAATATTGTTTATCATTGATTCACACTCGAGAAAATTTGGTTTTGGGAATCCTGCAGATTCATTGGAGCACATAGCTTTACATTTTTGGTACAATTCATGCAACCAGCCAACAATTTTGTTTGGCACTTCATAAATGTCTTCTACTTCAGTCAACTGGATTTTCTTATATTGATTCACACCATACTAGCTTTCAACAAATAGATTATTATAATCAAATGTTTCAATTTTATTTATTAAAAACTTTTTCCTTTTGTCGCACTCGCTGTTTTCATCGCAGTTCTTAATAGGAGCCACTATAAGAATATACTCATAATAATAACGCAAAGGTTTCGACTTCTAAGAAGTATGATATGCATCTTACGAAAAACTCCATCTTGACTGCTGTCAAAGCATTTCCATTTAGTAACTTTCTTCAAGAGGTAATTGCGATCACGTTTTATTAAACAAGCTGGAAGTATAGGTTTTCGTTGTTGTAAAATATCAAAATAGTTGACCAGATACTGAGTATAAGAACAACTATTGTATAATAATGAACTATTTAATAGCGCTAAAGAACAATCAGATACTATATTATCAGGTGTTGGTGCACTATCTTCTTTAACGCGTGACAGAAAATCAGATATTGTATTAGTATTGTGTGAGTCAGAAAGCATTTGCGCAACAGGGAAAATTTTGACAGAAAAATTGACTACAATCACATACAAAAAAATATCTGATGAATCATTTTCATCAATAATATTGATTTTTTAAACAAAATTTCCAGAAGTATCAATTGAAGTAACTACTTCAGGAAGTCTACTGACTTCATTCCAAAATGTTATCTGTTTCTCAGTCCAATACATTACTATAGAAGGATTAGTAGAGATCCTCTTAATTTCTGGTCTGTCATACATCATCGCATGCAAGGATTCAATAGGTCGGCCAGAATAGTTTTCCAACCGTAATTTTTCATCTACTGCTTCCTGTTCAACTTCGATATACTAAGGAATAGCTGAGTAAAGCTGGAATTGGATCATAATCATCCATTAGACGATTTGCTTTTTCAAGTTTAAACTGTTTTGGTTTTATATGCAATAACTATTTGGCCTTCGTGTTGATTTTCACGGATGAATAAGTTTCTGATGGTCTATTCTTACAGGTACCGGTAAATTATGTACCACATACAACAAAATTACCATAAAAATATAAATATGGTTTATTCTTCCTTTTGCAAATTTTGTCTTTTACAAATTTGTAGCAACAGGCTGCCTTTTTTGCTCTCCACATTTTGTCAGCGATACAATGAGTCCATCCTGTATTATGATTCATTTTCTCATATACTCTGTTATCTCTGTAAAGGACTTTAATAGGTTTAATTTTTTTCCAAGTATTCCAATTTAATACTATGTCGTAACTTATTTGTTTTTGAGACGAATTATCAACGTGTTCGCTGTCATAATAATCACTATCCTCGTCATCGTTGGATTCTAAAGAAGAATTCATTTTGTCTGTAAAAAGATTATTAAATTGTAAATAAATGTTTTGATTTTTACGTCAAATATAAACAAGATGTATGTTCATGAGTAAGAGACTTACTTGCTTTTACGTCTAGGTCTAGAAACAGGTATGCCTGGCGTGGTTAATGGTTGAAATAATCGTCACTCAATATTGTTTATGCTGTCCAAAAATGTCATAATATATTTTTCAACCCCCGTGTGTATTCGATATGGTTACAATGTTTCCCACGGTCAAAGATTTGTCACGGTAGATGATTGCTTTATGCTTTTGTGTTATCGTTAAAACGGCGATCGATGTTACTTCATAATTTACGGCACAATTAGTCGCGAGGACGCGATTTACCTTCAATAATACGCGAATCTTTCTGTGCTTCAAAACGCGACTTCTAAATTCAATTAACGACTTACGGAAACTGCTAGTGGCGACGCGCCATATTTTCCAACAACGCTCGCGAGTGTCGACGCGCCTTTACGCCTACTGTACGCAAGTCAGCTGCGCAGCTCTCTCTCTCTCTCTCTCTCTCTCTCTCTCTCTCTCTCTCTCTCTCTCTCGCCTTCCCTCACTTTGCGGCCATACTCTATCGCGGCTGCTATGCTCGCGGCACGCGCTTATCTACTCGTACGACTGCTCTCGCGAGCGAGATGCGCGGCGAGGATGCGCAACGGTCAGTTGCGGCCTCGTGGCTATCGCGCGCGGATCCTCTCATATTCCTGAGGACGACGCGAAGCCTTCTGGTACCGTCACCAGCAACAGGCACGACGGTTCTGTCGATACAGTCCAAGAGCCAGCGCCCAAAAAACTGTTTGAATTTACTAAGGCTAATTTTGTTATAGTTCATTAGAATGGTTGCGTACACAAATATAGTGCGGTCAGTCAAGCGAACCTGAGAACAGGTGACTCAGGTGCGCTATGAAAGGTGTCGTACCTGCGGGGTAATAAAATGAATTTACTAAGGCTGAAAATTGTTATACAACTTGTATATTGCATATAAATAAAAGTTGTAATGGTCAGTCAGCCGCAATGGGGACCGAGCTGGTCAGTCAGCCGCAATGTATGCGCACAAAATAAATAATGTGCAATTCATTTACTACACTTCAAAATTATTTTAGGAGTATTAAATATTATTTTAAACGTAAAAAAAATAGTCAGTCATCGATTTAACGGGACAAGGCCCGTCAGTCAGCAAAAATAGAAATAAAAATTTCGCGCGCGCGCTCGGCATCGCAGGTAACGGCTTGCTTCTTTTTTTATTATAATCGTTATTTATTGCCTTTAGCAGACTAGATTGAATACAAAATTTATTAATTATCATTCAATAATATTATAACTTTATTATGTACAAAATATACAAAAATAAAATGAATGCTGTAATGAAACATTAATTATCGAATTCTTCCTCCGACTCATCAAATTCATTGATTTCATCGTGATCGGAAACGTCAATGTCGGTTGTTTCCGATTGAGTTTCTGATCGAGAATCTGAAAAATTAAAATAACTGATGCAGTTATATATAATAAATAATAATTATTTTTTACTTTGCCAACTATTAATTGCATCCCTGAATTTTCCTCTGGAGGTTGAAGGACGACATCGTTGACCAATTGTGGCAATTGATCGCCTTGAAACTAATCGAATTCATATTTTCCCTTGACTATTTTCCACCCGTGATCGATTGGAGACAGTTCCGTGATAACTTTTGCATGAGCATTGCGCCAAATATTTGCTATGTAAGCAGCTCTTAAAAACTGTTGCAACAATTCTGATTAACTTGGCGGCATACTTGATCCATCAACATTTTTTACTTTAATCTTGAAC
Organism: Nasonia oneida; assembly: GCA_037356405.1. Classification (NCBI taxonomy): domain Eukaryota; kingdom Metazoa; phylum Arthropoda; class Insecta; order Hymenoptera; family Pteromalidae; genus Nasonia; species Nasonia oneida. The sequence goes on along the minus strand of JAZHPH010000269.1, from coordinate 9,739 downwards.
GAATCATTGACGGTACTTGTATGTATTGAGCATTTGTATGTTTTTGAAAATAAAACGAACCGTGCTTCATTCACACATTTCAATTTTTTCATGCCGTATATGTGCCACACAAATGCTTGAATTTTCTCAAATATCTCACTCCTGTTATTGTCGTTTAGGTACCCAAGGCCGGCGAAAGATTTTTGAAAATCCGCGCTTTGTCGAAGCAGTTGCAGAGGTCTTTTTTTACCCTTTTGATAAAATGCTGGGTTAAAATCGCACCCAGTAAAAGCGTGCAGCCCTGGCAGAGCATTACACAAAGAATTTCCCAATTCTTCGTATAATTTATTTACATCGATGATTCTTTGCCGGTTTCCACTTCCAATCTCAATCCAAATCTTCGATGCACTTGATAACTTTTCCATATTTCCTAACATTATGACAAGTATATCAGTGTCTGAACACCTGATCAAAATGTTAGAATTTTGCACGATATTACATGCATGGAAAATTATTTTTGTGTCTGCCTCCTCGTGTGACGTGCAGGTAAAATTATCTTCAATGGTTCGATTTATTCTGCCATCGTTTACAGTCTACTGATAGCACTGATCATAATTTAATTGGACGGTTTTAATGCCCAAGTAGGGTGCTAATTCATCATTAGCCCACTGATCAATAAGGAATTTTACGAAAGCTTCTTTGAATTTAATATTTCGCAATTCTTTCGAAAAATCTGTGCTGCCTTTTTTATCAGGCCCAGAGATGTTGTAATCGCGCTTTTCCGAAGTATCACGCAATGCATGCTCGCAATCCTTAATTGATGGTGAAAAATATCTGTCAAAAATTATTGCGATATTTTTTGCATTAAACTTTACAATGCTTTGTAATAATTTTTTCGAAATATTTCCGAAGGTCAAGGGCACGTCCTTCATTAAATGCAAAAAGAAAAAGCGATCGATTAAAACTACGTCAGTATACGCAGGTACTTCACTATCGATAGAAATTTCCAAACTTTTCATTAAGGCGGATTTATCTGTTTTGCAATGTGTCCCATCTAAATGACACAATGCAAATGGTATCGGAGTCAACGGATACGCTAAGACTTTTTCAAGGTCAATGCTCTGTTCGACTGAAACAGCAAGAAGCCTGACAAAAAGATCACGTTGCATCCGTACTTCTTGAATTTTTCCATTAACATTAACTTGTTTTTTTTTAAGGAATCTGCGAATGTTGCAACTTTATTAGTAACAATCCTCGCCTCAAATCGTGTGCTCTCTTCATTGCAGGAAGAAATAAATGCTTTCCTTAATTCATCGCCGTCACTTTCGACATTTAACAAACATTTTGTTGCTGTCTCTGATGCAGCTTGACCACTACAAATATTGAACAAGAAGTTCGGATCGAGACTACGATCAAAAGGATTTATATTTTGTTTTATGGCGTGTATCAAACTTTGAAGCTGCGCAGCACTCTTTTTTATTCTATTTTTTTCTAGATCAGCAGTAATGTCTTGATTCAGCCTTAAACCAGCTTGTTGTAATACATGAGTTATTATTGTCGATCTCATGCTATGGCTTTTGCACCAGCGTTGTCGAGCTGGTACCGAGTTTGTAAAATGCAAAACTGTTAATCTGCTTGCCGCATCTGCATTAATCGTCTGCTCAAGAGTGAGATCTACAGGTATTTTTAAGAATTTATTGTCCGTTCTTTTTACTCCGAAAGAACCCTTCTCAAGTTGTACGATGAGACCAGGATGAGTTTCATTAACTCTGCATAATTTATTAGGATATAAAACCAGCCAACGAGCGTAATTTGGTTGGTTGAAGACAAAAAATAAATTTGTTATTCTAGGCAACATGAACTTGAACAACTCGAAATCATTCGTTCGAATACTTGCGGTAAACATCAAATAATTATTATTTAGATTTATATAAATCATGTAGTATTGTGCAGTTTTGCCGTGCTCGCCGTTTAATGTTTTTATACTGTATTGTTCGTAACTCTCAATAATACGTAATAAATCAATATTATCGTTCGTTGGTACCATTGATCGATTCTTCGGAAAAGTTACAAGATAGTTTTTCACTTCTTCACTTACTTCAATATTTTCTGATTGTGCAAAGATTTCAAAATGCAAAATAGACAAGGCTAAGCTTATCATTGGATGAATGCGTTTGAATTTGTTAAAATGCTTTCCACTTAAAAAACTATTCAAAGATCCACTTGCCAGTAATTCGGAATCAATTAATATATTTGCAATTCCGTAATTGTCTATAAATTTGCCAACAGCTTTAAAATATGCCATTTGAATATGAAATGCGCCAAAATGTATAAAGAGATTATTATAATTCTGCTCATTTTCTCTCTCTGTTGATTGTATCTGTAGCGCAATTTTCGCTATAGCTAAGTCATATGTGACTTGCATATATGGTTCATTACATTCAAGTGCAACTTTTTGTGCTTGACGCATTGTTTCGGCAACTACATGATTACTTGTCGGAGATTGATTTATAGTTGTTAAGTATGAAACTTTTTGTTTTACGGAGTTATCAGTAAATAGTAAACTATTGAATCCTACCCACATAGGTGTATTTTGAATGTGCAAAGCATGAGATAACACCCAAGCTAATCGTATTGTTCCGTGTGTCTTTAAACTACTTGGAATTGCACTTGTAGCTTCAGCAGGTAGTTCGGGCAGAATTTCAATTATTTTTGGCTTCTTTGGATTAGGTCGTAGATCAGGCGTTATTGCATCGAAAGTACGTCTTTTTCTTTTTCGGCTTTGCTCTGCCGATGGCACGGCCGATGGTTCGCCGTCGCTGTCAGACACACTTTCAAGTGATTCGTTCTCAATATCTATCGAAAATTATGCCTACAGTATCATGTAGTGTATTTTTTCCTGTTAACGTTTCAACATATCTGTCAAAGTTGTTGAACGCTAACCCTGTACAAAGATTCGGTTTTTGTTTTATATCATCAGGGCATATTTGTGTTTCTACAGTTGAGCTAAAAGTCGCCTCAGTTTCGATTTCCTCTATAGTTGTGTAGCTGCAACAATGGCCATATCTATTCAAAATATCAACAATTTTCCTGCTGCTCGTGAGGCTTTTAACTGCCATGCCCAATGTCAGATGTTTCGTTGTTTTCACTCTTGCGTTAGTTACAGCATAAATAACATTTTCGCTGAAAAATCGCACTAGTCGACTTCGAGCATCACTCATTTTATTTCTCATTCGTTTGCCACTTAATAATAAAGAGTAAAAATCTGTCAAAAAATGCGGAATTTCCGGGAATTCTCCTTCGATAATATTTTTCGTTTTTATGTTCGTTGGAAGCTTCAGTTTTTCAATTGATAGTATTGCCTTTCGTAAGAGCAATGCAGCTGTTTCGATGTCATCTTTATTTTGGAGCAATTCAAAATCTATGTCCTGTATATTAACTCCAGTAGCTGGCAGAACTAATTTTGCATTGTGCATCGAAATTATCTTAATTTTGCCTTTGTATGTGTCAAGTAATTTTCGTTGCAAATACCACGGTGACAAATAAATTGTGGAAATATCTAAATTATTCTGTGCACTTTCTTCTTCAAGTTTTTCGATAAAGATATTTCGTAGGCGTGATATATTGCAGTACTCTTTTCTTAAGATTACTACGCTATTTACAAAAGTACATTCACTTTCGTACGCTAACTTGTAGCATTTTCGGTGTATTGACACGGCGGTTTGTTCTTTATCTAATTGACGATTACATTCGTTCTTGTAATTCGTTATACAAGACATGTGATATTTTAGAATTTGATTTGAATCCAACATGTCTTGTATTTTTTCCATCCTGTCAACATCATCTATTTTACACGCATGCAATTTTATGACATCTGCTACAGAATTATTTGCCGACATATGTAAACTTTGCCAGCGTTCATGAAATTTTTTTCTTCCTTTCTTGCAAATAAAACAGGTGCTATCGTCTATTAAATTTTCTTCTTCTTCGACTATTTTAGCACTAAAAAATTATTTATTTACATTAAAAATGATTTAAGTATAATACATAAAAATTATTAAGAATTTGAAATATTTTGTACCTTGCCTGAGAACATATAGCCTCTACAATCTCCGCAGTTTTCTCAGATTCATTAGTAGTTGCTGAGTCTCTGTATAAAAAGAAATATTATATATTAAATGATTGATAATTGAATAATTATTATTTTTAATTCGTAAATATTTCTTGCATACCTTGGCTCAGAACACGATGACCCTGCTGATTGCTCCGTTTCCTCCTGTGGTACATCTGTACAACTTGCAGTTTGGCTATAATACAATGAAATGCATTAGTTGTAAAAAAACTATTGATAATTTATTACTTTTACTAATATTTATTTGACATATTGATATATAAAAATTGTCAAGCGTCAACGTATAAATTCAAAAATTGAAACAGAATTTATAATGCACATACGCAAATACCTACGCTATGCCACGCGTATACACACGCACACACACACACACACGCAAACGTGAGCGTCTAAATCCCTGTATTTGCGCCAAAATACACACCCGTCACGTCTCGCACGCATAACAGTTGAACGTCTAAATCCCTGTATTCGCGGCAAAATACACTCATCCCATGCTACACGCATACACACAGTTGAGCGTTTAAATCCCTGTATTCGCGCCAAAATGCACCCATACCACGCCACGCCATGCGTGCGTCTAAATCTCTGGATGCGTACCGACGCTCTTTATTTTGTTATATACTATACGATGTCTCAATATCGCTACACTCTATGTTTTTTACATTATACGATATTAATAACTACGATTTTAATTATTTTTACTATGCACAACATGTTAATATTAAATTGTATCTTACCGTAACTCTTGTCTGTACTTCTTGCTTAAAGCCATAAACTTTCTATAGCAAGCTATATGGTAGCACTCAATTTGTCCGGGACGTGAAGTAAAAGATACATTGTCGTGTACTAATTTATATTTTATCCGAATATGTAAAATTGCTTTACAATTTTTTAAAGTTTCTTCCGTAAATAATATTAATGGCTGATGCTTCTTGAGGCAGAATACACAAACTTTGTTCATTTTTAAGAAACAGATGTTTCACTCACTACAGTTGAACTATTACTGATGCTATTAAGCAGAAAAGCCTTTATATTTTGGAGCAGCATAGGATTCGGTGGTGGGGACAAAGGTCTATCTATCCCTATACTAGAGGTACAATGACCCCGATCTATTGTGTATACATTCGACCACTTGCGTGCGAATATACCTGCACTCTTACCTGTTCAAATCGCTTCCAACGCCGAGCGCGCGCGCGAAATTTTTATTTCTATTTTTGCTGACTGACGGGCCTTGTCCCGTTAAATAGATGACTGACTATTTTTTTTATGTTTAAAATAATATTTAATACTCCTAAAAAATTTTTGAAGTGTAGTCAATGAATTGCACATTATTTATTTTTTGCTCATACATTGCGGCTGACTGACCAACTCTGTCTCCATATTCTGCTGACTGACCATTACAACTTTTATTTATATGCAATATACAAGTTGTATAACAATTTTCAGCCTTAGTAAATTCATTTAATTACCCCGCAGGTATGACACCTTTGATAGCGCACCTGAGTCACCTGTTCTCAGGTTCGCTTGACTGACCGCAGTATGTTTGTGTACGCAACCATTCTAATGAACTATAAAAAAATTAGCCTCAGTAAATTCAAACAGTTTTTTGGGCGCTGGCTCTCCGTCTAATACGGCAGCAATCCAGGGTTTCTGCTAGGCCGTAGTGGCGCTATTGCCGCGAGTAATGCTCTTTTTGTCAACAGCGAGGAGCCACTTCTGAAAAGACATCATAATAAGGTTTCAATAATCACTTGGTACAAGCAAATTTCAATCAACACTGAATAAATGAGAACAAAGAACAAGACTGTATTACTGCTATTATTGAGTTATTTACTTCAAACAAAAATATTTTTTAAGTTCAACGACTTTGTATGACTTATTTTAGATAGTCAAATTCGGACAGATTTTGTTAATAAAAAAAGACATGTTGACAATAAATGAGGGTTTTTAAGATATTTTGTTGAAATCATGTGAAATAAATTACAATGGTGTTTTATCACTACTATGTTGTATCAGAATACCTTTTCTTATTGTTAAATATATCAAAAGAATTGAACTTATCGTCGAATTCTTGCAATTTCAACGATAAGAAAAACAAAAGCGGCGCAAGCTTCCTAGAAATTGGCTTTGTCTAAAGAAAGTCTCGAGAGATATGTAACATTATAAAATTACTAAATCCCGTACGGACTTGCTATTAAAGATTGCATATATCAATTGATTAACTTACATTTACAACAATATTTAACAATTTAACAAAATATCTGACTTATACGTATCCTCACTGAATGTAAGGCATACAACGGAAAACACTTTGAATTCCCGAGTAACTCGGATGCCTGCTTAATCGGTACATAAGCATCGATAAAACAGATTCAAGTGTGTAACAGTAATTTAAGGATGTTGTACACTAGGCTATGTTTGAATTGCAATAAAAAAGTAAGTGAAAAAAATCAAAGTAAATACTTTCTTGAGAAAAACTTGATAATTTTTGAAATTTTGTTTTAACTGGACGTATGGATAGGCGGTAGCTGGAAGACCTGAGCGAGTAGAAACTCAAGTTAATCCAATGAGGCATGCTGTAATCGTCTGGGACATTCATAGACGAATCTTTGTTGTGAAACTGTTACAGCAAGATTATTAATAAAACTTAGAAAAATCATACAAAAGATAATGCAAATAAAATGTGTGAATTCATACCTTTAAAAATGGTACTGCATGTAGAGGTTATTCTCCAACGCAGACTAAATCACCGCTAACACTGTTGTCAATGATTCTTTGCTTTGTTACATTTGTTAATTCTCTATTAACTTCAAAAACGTCAACTCCTGGTGTAATGACTGACAGTTGACCAGTTCTGTCAAAGTTATAATTTTGTCGTTCAATGACATATTTAATACTTCCAGAAAATTTCCCTGTGCTGCTGTAGAATTTGTTGCTGTGGGTATAGTGATACCAGGTTTTTGATAGTACTTTAAAACAATTTTTTGATAATCTGTAAATAGCTTTCTCAGCTACACAAGCACATTACTCCTAAAGATTTTAGAGTAAGCGCACTGTTTTCTCTTGTCAAACTATTGTCTTCTTAAGTCCTGAGTTTACCACTAGTAAATGATACATTTGTATCTGAAGAGACTTGAAACTCTTCATACTTTGATTCTCCAGGTAAAATTTGTTTGAAATCGATCAGATGATATGCAGAGTATGCTCTTCCTGCATTGAAAGCTAGATCTACTTCAAACGGTGTTACAATAGGCTTGAAATTATCACGAGAATCTATCAAGCTGCTTTTAGGACAAGTCACAGCAACAACAATATCAACCTATAGAAGAAAAATTAATGTTCAGTAATGAGTTATTTTCCCAACATTGAATAAGTATATATTTTTGTTCATTTTTTCAATGATCTGTTTGAGCATTTCTGTAATTTTCAAATAATCCCTGATATTCGATGACGCTATAACTATTCCAAAAACATCTGCATCTTTCATTTTTTCTATTAAAGAATTTCTTCTCTCCAGCCACAAAGAACTTAAGATACTGTATTCGTTAAATTTGGAGCTATCAAACCAATGCCAAAGATTGACTGGAATACTCATAGATAGTGTCATTAGAGTTTTGTCATTTGATCCAAGATATACTGCATCATAAATTTATATGGTAGCTCCTTCCCAAGATAGAGTTATGACACTCATTTGATGGTGTTGTGATATAAGGTACGTTTGAAGTACAATTTAATGTTGATCGAACTAAGTTCTTATACTTTGACTTGAGTTGCTCAAAAATTTGTTCTGAAAAGAATTTCTTAATTAAATTCGACACGTATGAATATAAATATAATATGTTTGAAGATAATTATCAATTCATACCAATAATATATGCATATGAAATATCAGAAAAATAAAAGTTGTTTGGCATTATCTAGAAAATATTTCTGAAACTCTTCGCAAAAAACTTTTTTTTGGAAAACATATAAAACGTTGGCAAGTCATTTCTACAACTGAAATAAGCATGTCCAAAATGTATGACAAGCCTCAGCTTAAATATGATCCGCACTGAGTTTATCATTGCAACAATTTTCATACGTTGTATTCCCAATTACATAGATAAATGCATCTGAATTTTCTTGTAAATAAAGCACAATTTCTGCAGAATCTGCCAATAGATTATCTGATATTTGTACGCAAACATAAGAATTTAATAAATTATTAAAAAATATACAAATACATCTTTAGATAATTGAATCAAAACTTAATATTTTCTGTATTTTCTTTTAACGTGTTAGAGTCGTTACATTTTTCTAACACTTCTGGAACAGGTCGGACAAATATCCATTTAAAGCTTTTTCAAAATAAAGATCACTGTGGATATCAAAATCCCACATTTCGGAACTCATCTGAATGAAGAGATAGACTACGCTTGTGGATGAACGAAACACAACTTTAGTGTTATCTGTTATATAACACCCCAAGCTACTCTATCACCTTGTGACCACATTTCAAAGCTATCTGTTTGTGAATATGAAATGACAAAAATCATTATGTAATTATTTTCTTTATATAAAGAGCACTTACATGAGTTTATCAGTAGAGAAAGATAAATTAATATTAAACAATATAAATTTTTTTAAATAAACCGTAACTTATAATCAAATAGATGTTTTAAACAAACATTACCATAATAATATATACTTTCATTAATGTATTATATATGTTTACTAAAGTGGTGGGTTTATACACCATTGGCCTCACGTGGCCTAGATAGTGTTTTTGTACTTTATTCAAATTGCCACACTTATTTTTACCCTCAACTTGTTTAAACCTTACATGCTTATTCCTAACCCCATGTCTATGTCTTCTAGGAGGCTTCTCCGGTAAGGACATTTTTCAGACTCACACCTTACTAGTTAATCTGACACTCTCTGCCCCTGCGGAGGTGTCGAGTCCACTCACCCAGTGTAGCTTCGTCCGGAAAAGGACTGATGTATCATTCATGGGACCAGCTCCTCGCCGGTAAGGCCGACGCTCCCTGCCTAGTGCATCGGACTGACTACCCTAACGTTTATTTACCCCCGATATAGTCCCTACCACCGCCTTGCATTCGCCCAGGCTTACGCCTGTGAGACAGGGAAAACCCGAAATTATACTGAAGAAAATTTCCGGGAAAAAATCTGCCTCGAAACAGCTGGAGTCCAAGATTCTTTTCCCGTTGAAAAAAACTCAGAAAAAATCCGAGTGACTTCACCGGGAATCGAACCCTCCACCCCTGGAACGAGCGTGTTTCGGCTGGATAGGGTGTGCGCCTTAGCCAACTGAGCAACGGACGCTCATATATATGTTTACTAGAATATTCAGATATATTTGATACAAATTTACTGCACTCTTCAAGCTGATGTGAATTTTCAATATTTTATAATTTTTTCATCAATTATCTATAGTCATTTCTATTGATTAATTCCAAATGAGATCTCTACTATTAGGTATACTGCTCTTTCAGATTCACTTCTAAAATACTCATAAGTTTGTTATAATTAAAAATTATTTTATAAATAGTAAAACCGTATTAAAAAATAGATGCATTGAAGCATTCTGCATTTATTCCACAATCAATAAAGTGTCATTCTAATATTGAC
>JAZHPH010000268.1:108778-130852 GCA_037356405.1 Nasonia oneida | reverse complement strand
GTAACGTTATCACGCTTTCTTGTATCATTTACTCTTAAATTTTCCCTTTCCAAATTTGGAATTTATTTGTATGAACATCGCATGTGAAATGAGTAACTAATCTGAGAATGTTCTTAAAAAAGAGTAAGAGATTCTGAAAATTTACTTTTGAGATTAAATTTATTCTTATATTATATACAAATCGCGCACGGAAAAGAACAGCTAATCACGGAATAAAAATTAGGCATCCATTTTTGAAACGTAGGATTCTCGATAATAAGGATTAGTAAAATACATTTATACTTACAATTCAACTTGAGAATCACTTGAGAATCACTTGAGATTTTGGCATGATTGTCACGTGAAATTTGAGCCTTGATTGTCAAGTGAGTTTTCTCAGTAGGGGAAGTACCGCATAATTTCTTCGATAGATGAATTCACTAAAATCTGTTGTTCACAATGGGATTCGTTAGTGTTGATTAATGGAATATTGTATAAAGAATAGGTTTTAACAAATTTAGATCATAAAATTCGTTAATTGGTTGTTCCTATAGATAAAATCAAAGATATTTTAGAAGAAGCACGTGATTCGCCATCTGGAGAACATTTCGGAGTAAATGAAACTCTAGATAAAATTAGAAAAAAATTTTATTGGGCTACTTGCAAAAAAGATGTTGAAAATTGGTGTAAATCCTTTGAAGTTTGTATTGAAAAAAAGGTTCTCCAGATAAAGGCCATGGTGAGATGAACATTTACAATTCAGGAGTTCCATTCGAAAGACTTCAAATGGATATTTTAGGCCTCTTTCCACTTTCTTCTTTAGGCAATAAATACCTCTTAGTTCTGATAGACTGTTTCTCGACGTGGGTTGAAGGTTTCCCTCTCTCTTATGTGAGAACATCAACTATTGCTGAGATTTTCTTTGATTAGATTGTTTGTAGATATGGGCTACCTTTAGAAGTAAATACTAATCAAGGGACAAATTTCGATTCGAAATTGATTAAAAATTTATCTGAGTTGTTAGGAATTAAAAAGATAAAAACATCACCATTACACCCACAATCAAATGGATAAGTTGAAAGACAACACTACTTTACTATCTCTCAAAATACATACATCAGAAAGACTGGGATCATTGGGTTTCACTATTTCTGTTAGCTTACAGGTCCTCCAAACATGCGATGACCGGAGCTACTCCAGCTGAGATGTACACCGGTTTTGATCTAAGGCTTCCTTTGGACTTGATTCCAGGGTGTCTATCAGAGGAGATTACAGGCTTTAGAGAAAATTCAGTGAGATCCATAAAATGGCACGAGACCGGATTGACTCACGATCGGCAAAGACGAAGTCTTGGTACGACAAACAAGCTCTCAACGTTGAATATTCCCACGGCCAAAAAGTTTGGTTCTTAAACCCTCGAACAACTAAAGGAAAAGCACCAAAACTAGAGTTGAATTGGGAGGAACCTTAGGAGGTTGTGAGAAAAATCAATGACTTCGGCTATTGTATTCGTCGTTTATTAAGACATAAATCCAAGAAAGTGAACATCAATCGTCTTGGGACTTACACTGAGAGAGATACCCGTTAATGAAGACTGCTTTGCTCACGGTTCTTTTGAGTTGTGGTTTTTCCTGTGAGCGTGAAGGTAAATACCAGAGCAGGGACTTGAGGTGAGATTCCACGGCACGTCAACTTCCCCCCTCTTGTCTGAAGACCGATTACGACCAACCCAATGATGAGGAAATAAAAAGGATGATTAAAGTAGATTGTTCAAGAGACAGGTCCGTCTTAGTCCTGTTAAGTGATGATTGGAATGGCATCTGTAAGCATTGCTTGGTAACTTGATGCCTAGGATGCGTCAAGGTAGAGGATGTTGGTGTCAGTTCCTGTAAGTCATCATTGGATTGTAAGAGGATCAACCCGCTTGAAGGAGGAATGGTTATGATTGTCGGGACGACAATCTGAAAAGGAGAAGGCAATGTTGTGACCGAGCCTAAACGTTGTACGATTCGACGAACACCGAGAATCGCGCATAGCGACCCTTAGCAACGAGATCGTGGATATTATTGTTTAAGTTCAGTCTGGTTCTGGCAGTTATTTACGTTATAATAAAGAGTCTGAGTTCAAGTGTGCTTTTCTATAAATACGCGTTGTTAATCTCTTATCTTGAAACAGAACATAACAATATACATCAGTGAGACATAAATTCATAGAGAGTAACTTTAACGATGTGCAACGACACCCCTATAAGAGGAAGCAACAGTTTTGAGAAAAATCGTTCTTTACATTTTAGCTCTTTATTTGAAAACCGCTCAACCAAATCGTTTAGAATTTTAGCAGCAGATAGCGTTTCTTATGGTAAATCACCAAATAAAATTTTGAAGCATTTGACTACATTGTTTTAAAGATATAAAGTATCAAAAAATTTTCAAAAAAAATTGAAACCTTGATATCTTAAGAACCATAGGGGTTTGAAAGCTGCGCAATGAACTTAGCCAAAACACATAAAATATCCACTTTTTTCCAAAATCTCAAGTGCAATAAGGCATTTTTAGGTCCGTTATCGAGACACAAAAAACTCATTTTTTTCCGTTTTTGACTTATTATTGAAAACCGCTGCTAACTTCATTAACAGTATGCTTGCTCCAAGAGATGTGATGATTAAAAGAATCGTTTTAAAGCTTCTTAATGAAAATATTAAAAACTTAGCACATACTTATAATAGTATTGTTCATGACCGCCATGCTCATAAATTTTAGAATGCGTGAATCGACACACGATGCGATCATAACTACAAAACAATTTCGAAACCTATATATATATATATATATATATATATATACGAGACGTTTCACGTCAACCGGACCATCAGTGCACCCAAAATTTGGGTTAACCTAACAAGACGTTTGAGGTCTCAAAATGATCGTCTGGTCAAGGTCTTTTGAAAAAGTGCTGGCCTTTTCAAAAATCAAATGTTGCGCATAAAATATGAAGCCTGAAACCCACGTTTTCATAGCACATTCAACAAAAACAATAGTAAAAATGTTCTAATTTGTGAAATATCCCACCAAAAAGCATGTACAACTCATGATAGGACATATTATTGACAATGCTGACGGAATTCCAAAATAAAAAATGGCGGAATCAAAATGGTGGACATTATACCTCCACCAAACCCATTTTCCCACAACAAATGATTTTTGATCAGTTTAAAGTATCAATATGAGGGTTTTCAGGGTCACTGAATCTTATTTTAACCTCGACATTTCAAAATTCGAAATGGTGGATCCAAAATGGCGGACATTATACCACCACCAAACCAATTATACCGCAACAAATGATTTTAGATTACTTTAAAGTATCGATATGAGGGTTTTTGGGGCCACTGCACCTTATTTTAACCTCGAAATTTTTAAATCCAAAATGGCCGATCCAAGATGGCCGACATTATACAACCACCAAAACTATTTGACCGCAATGAACGATTTTAAATCAGTTTAAAGTACCGGTATGGGAGTTTAAGGGGCCGCTGAATCTTATTTTAACCTCGAAATTTCAAAATTCAATATGACCAATATAAACTGGCGGATATTTGTCATAACCCACCCGCAGGCTCTCTCGCGAAAAGCCCCTGCTAACGCGCAACCCGCCGAACACGCCACGCACGCTGCAGCGCTTATCACCGCGGCGCGCCGCTAGGCGGCTGCGCATTACCCACAAGTGAAGTAGCGTCGCGGAGGGCACATAAGGAGGCCGGGTCCAGCGCTGTACCTCGCCCCTCTTTCAACAGCCTAATGCTGCAAGTACACGGCTCGTGTCCAATGACAACTTGTGCAAAGACTTCAGCAAATAAAACTGTTTTGTGGCAAAGGAATTTATTGCTTTCAAGTGATTTATTTCATCCCTCTTTTTTACCTACACCCTCAACCCCTTCCCACGTTTAGCAACCCATAGAAAGGAATATTTTCTTCAAGGAATGCTTTCTTCATCGGCGACTTTTTCTCCAACAGTCTTTTTCAGGATAGTTGGTGAGCAAGTCCATCAGCGGCTTTATTCATAGGCGACTTTTTCTCCAACAGTCCTTTTTAGGGTAGTTAATAGGTACATTAATATATACATTGGCGACTTCTTCTTCAACATCCTTTTTAAGGCAGTTGTTGAGTAAGTCTTACTTTATCGGCAACTCCTTGTTCAACTGTACTAGCCGTAATTTTGTTATTTCTAACATTTTTTTTGTTTTGGTTGTGCTTTCTCATATCCTACAATAATGTCTTCTCCTGCAAAAAATATCGTATCGATAGATGCGTTAATCCATTTGACATTAATACAGGGCACAGCAAATCTCTTAGGAAGATCTCCAAAGAATTTCTAGATGTCTATCCTGATTATCCAACATCCTCACTGATTTGTGATACATGTAGAAAATCTTTTTTACAAACTACATGATTTGTCATCTCCAAACGTCAGTATGAGTGTTGATTTTGAATCAGAGACTGACTCACCTTCGGTTTCAAACACGGATGCACCTATGCAAGATGATCTTACAGATATTTTAGCTGGACTTAAAAACAAATTCCAATCCCTGCCGGAGAACGATCCATTACGTGTCAGTATTCTTACTATTTTTCCTAAACACTGGGCAATACGTAAAATTATGAACCAATTTGGTGTGTCTCACAGAATGGCTCGTGAAGCAATACAGTTAAGAGAATCAGATGGAGTTTTGGCTTCTCCTGTTGCAAAACGTGAAAAAACATTACCTGCAGAAACTACTCAGAAAGTTGAAGATTTTTACGAAAATGATCTTAACAGCAGAATTATGCCAAATAAAAAAGATACCGTCAGTATTTATTTATATGGTGAAAAAATAAAAGTGCAGAAAAGTTTATTACTTACTGATATTAAGAACCTTCATAATCAATTTAAAGAACAGTTTCCTGAACATCCGATTGGGCTTACCAAGTTTGCGGAACTGAGACCAAAATGTTGTGTCTTTGCAGGATCCTTTGGTACACACAATATATGTGTATGTACGATACACCAAAATTTCAAGGCGATGATTGACGCAGTAAATATAGAAAAAATCTCAAACAATATTCTGAAGAATTATAAAGATTGTTTGAATTTCGTTCTATGTGAGGATCCCAAACCAAGTTGTTATTTGAATGAATGCAAATTTTGTCCGGACATTCAAAAGTTTTCTAAATACGTTGAGAACATTATGGATGAGCACAATATTGATCAAGTCATCTTCAGCACGTGGCAATCAACCGATAGATACACTTTGATAAAACAATGCCTAACATCGCAAGAATTTATTGAAACTTTATGTTCTAGCCTAGAAAAGTTGATACCTCATCACTTCATCGCTAAGGAACAATCAAAGTTTATTTCTGGGAAGAAAAATAATCTTTCAGATGAAGAGGTTCTTGCTCAATTGGATTTTGCTGAGAACTATGATTTTACAGCCCAAGATGCTACACAGGCATTTCATTTTAATAATGATCAAAGTACGATTTCTCCTGCTGTTGTTTATTATAAATCTGAAGGCAAGCTAAAGCATTTCAGTACAGTATCTATGTCCGACTGTACTACTCATGATGCCACTGCAGTATACATAATGCAGCAAAAGCTTATACCTGAAATTCGCAAGGTTTGTCCCACAGTAAAAAAAGGTAATATATGCTACTGATGGTGCTAAACAGTATTTTAAAAATCGTTATCAAATGAGTAGTTTTTAATGAGTCATAAGAGAGATTTTGGCGTTGATGCTGAATGGCACTGTTTTGCAACAGCACATGGAAAAGGTAGTTGCGATGGAGTTGGAGCGATAGTAAAGAGAGAAACTACAAGAGCGAGCTTAAAAGCTGCAAAAAATAAAGCAATTCTAGATGTTAAAGCTCTTTATTCATGGGCTAATGGGCGATCATTCAATATAACATTTTTCTTATACACCAAAAAAGATCACGAACAAACTCGTCAATTCCTAACAAAGAGATTTAAAAACTGTCCACCTGTCACAAACATACGAATGGGGCATGGATTTATCCAAGAAAATAATGAAACGTTGAAAGTCATGCATTACTCAAATGCCAATGAACCTAGGAACAGAGTAATTTATGATATTGGCGAAAGCCATTTATCACCAGTAAAAACTCCACGAACGAGG
The DNA here is from genome assembly GCA_037356405.1 of Nasonia oneida. Taxonomy (NCBI): domain Eukaryota; kingdom Metazoa; phylum Arthropoda; class Insecta; order Hymenoptera; family Pteromalidae; genus Nasonia; species Nasonia oneida. The sequence goes on along the minus strand of JAZHPH010000268.1, from coordinate 124,704 downwards.
AGCCAGAATTGATAAGAGTGCACAAAATGTCATTAAAGATTGATTCATTTGGCTAAATTATATATTTTTTTCATGCACGCAGGCATATACATATACACAGAACAATAGAACAACGTCTTGTTAGGTTAACACAAATTTTGGGTGCACTGATGGTCCGGTTGACGTGAAACGTCCCATACATGGATGGACTCTTTCACATCATTGCATTAATTTTCATAGTTAACCTTACATTGTTTTGAATTAACTTATTTTTATCTTTATTACATTTGACCAATGTTACACTTGTACTTTTTTATACAGCTAAATTATAATATACAAGTTTGTAATAATTAAAACGAAAACATTTACTTTTTATTGATATTTATTTATAAGTAATTGAAAGACGAAAGATTCCAAAATTGTGATGCTGAGATATTTTCATTCTTGAAGTTTAGAACTTGAAAACACAAATAAAAGACTCTTCGCCTCAAAGTATTGAACATTTACTCCAAAATTCGGTGCTTCAGTCGTTTTTTTAATCAGCTGTATCGAGGAGTTGAAGGAAATCTGGAAATCAAGGAAAAATCATGGAATGTTCTAGGACATGAAAAGTAAGGAAAAGTTAGGAAATTTTCGAACATTTATTTTTGTCGATTCTCGGGCATAAAATGCGATTTATTGCACGCGGAGCATGCGTAAAATCGACTTTTACGCACACTATATAAAAAATAATACATTGTGCAGCTGAAGGAGGGGGAAGGGAATTTTTTAAACCTAAACCTTTTTTAAAACCTTATATTTACCAGTTCTATTCTGTTAACAAATAACATAACAGCTTCTATTTTGTTAACAAATAACATTAAAGTATATATTGTAACGGGATTTTTGGAAACAAAATTGCACAAAAGTAAAGTGACAAGGGTGATTTGACGCAACACCCCCAAGATATCAAGGCGCGTGCTCTACCACTGACCCAAAAACTCCCTCATGTAAACTTGGTGGTAAGGTGATTTGGCAGAATGTTTTTGAGCAACAAGTACAGATGCGTTCGGGAGTTATAATAAAGATTTTTTATTTTCTAATGTTAAAACGTATTTTTTTTCGCGCTTCAGTTTAGTAAATCGGTTCCAAAATTTAATTAGTGCTTTGTTAGGTTATACTTAATGAACTTGTAAAGTTTCAGCGAATGCGTTCAGGAGTTATCGTCGTAACCATTTTTGGGCAAAATATGCCATTTTTAATATTTAAGAGAAAATTAAAAAAAAACACACTTTACTTCAGTCGTACGCCTTGAAAATTTAATCAGTTCTTCGTTAGATTATACTTGACGAGTCTGTAAAGTTTCAGTAAAAAGTACAATTGCATTCGGGAGTTATAATAAAAAAAAAAATATCAATGTTTTCATCAAAAACAATGTTTTTTTCATAAACACGGGTTATCTTTGTGAATCGGCTCCAAAATTTAATCAGTTCTTTATTAGATCATACTGATAAGCCTGTAAAGTTTCAGCGAAAAATATAAATGCGTTAGAGAGTTATCGTGGTAACCATTTTCGCGTACACACGTACATAGATACATACATACATACAGACATACATTTTTCAAAAACCACTTTTTCTGACTCAGGAACCTCGAAAACATCGAAATCTATCAAAATCTTGGATATCGATTTTTTCACCATCACAAAGCTTTTGCTTGGAGAAAGCAAAATAAGTGGTTAAATCATTTAAAATTTTAATGGGATATAGTTTGACTCGTGACTCATCGGTATAATTTTTTCGTGAGGTTATGATGTTTAGTTTCAGAGATATACATTTAAAAAAAATCATCTTTTTCATTTTATCTGCCAAACTAAGCGGTTGATCCCGAGGACCAAACGAGGAAAAGTAAGTAATTTTATTCTCTTTCAAATACATTTTAGTTGAATTGTTTTTAATAATAAGACGATTGAAAAAAGCGCAAAATAGTGTTTTTCAAAAATCAAAAAATAGCTGAGAAAATAAAAAATAACTTTTTTTTCCGAATTCAGAATCCAAAAATAGATATGCATGTCAAATTTAATTGATATCAACGGAGTAGTTCCAGAAATATTACGGTATACATACACACAGATCTACACACATATGCACACACACATCCATACGGACATTTTCTAAAAATACTTGATTTGAACTTCTAACACACCAAAAAGTATTTTCTAGTTTTGATGAAACTTAAAATTTTACTAGCACAAAGCTTCCTCTAGGAGGAAGCAAAAGAAGATATTGAGCAGCTGAAAATAAATACAGTAGAGTTAAAGAAGTTATTGAGAATACAGATGAAGAAAATCTGGATACTGAAAAAATTGCGCTTCGCGTTTTGGGTGTAAGGAACGACCACTGACGCTTGCGCTTCACGCTCGTCTTGATATTGCCTAATCGCTTCGCGCGAACATCAGGCAATCAATATTAAGCTTTTGGGCCAGATAGGGCGAGTCACACCGAAATAGTTATTCAATTATATGTACCAAAAATCGTTTCTAGTATTGTTGTTTCTGTATTAGCGTTTAAAAAAAATGTTTGTCATGGTAAAAAGTTGTGTTTCCAAAATATCTACAACTTTAACGTTCAAGGTTTTCATGTAAAATGTATAGCCTCAAAGTTTTATGATAAGTACTGGTTTATTGCTATAAAAAAATTGATTTTGGCCTGCTAACTCGAATTAAAAGCATTTTCACGCTTACGTGGTAATAAAACAGTTGTATTTTTTCATGATCTTTAACTTTTCATCTCAACTTTTTTTGTAGAATGCATAGAATTTGAGTTGAAGCTAAAAAACCGTTTATAACGATTTTTGGATGTGACCGCATCCTGCGTATACATGCAGGATCAAGCCCAAAATAAATTTGACATCTTACTATTACAAGAGGAGTTCGCACACAAATTTTTAGCCCGATTAATAAAAGTCTCTCAGAGATAATCCTGTAACACCAAAATTTGTATTCAAACAACACGCAAACATTATGCCTGCATTTTAAAAAAACGTAGACGATCAGGATGAAAAAAAAAATAGTTTTTAGGTTTGTGCGAGATGAGACTTCTCCCAAAATTTCAGCCTTATCGGTCAAAAATTGCGTGAGATATCATATCTCACACGAGCTTCTTTAAATGACATTTTGCGTAAGATTTCGAAAGATTTCAGTTAGGTTTCAAAATGCTTAAAAAGTATTCTATTGGGTATTTTATCTTTGGTTAGAATCTTCAAAAAACTTCCTGTTACCTTTTCCAAAACCCTTAGGAAAATAATGTGCAGAGATCTGTGCATATCTTAGATCGATCTCTGTAGAGTTTTTACACAGATCTTAGCACAATTCTCCTCGGTAGAAAAGCCGACGAGCTGATGGGTATCAATGAGATACACCATTGAAGTAAATAAGAAAACTTATCGATTTGATTAGTCAATCTTTTATTGATATCGAGTGGCTCTTCAATCGTTGGCTTATTCTACCAGGGAGAATTAGAAGCAATATTTTGTAAAAAGTAACGTTAGGCTTTTAAAAGATTTCAAGCAGAGCATTTGAAGCTGAAATCTTACGGAAAATATTACAAGAAAAAGCTTCTTCAAAGCTTACCTCGAAAATTGCATGAAAAATAAAACAGTTATTCCGAGTAAGGTTATAGAAACCTTTCGAAAACTTGAGAAACCCAACTGGAACCTTACAAGTCCCTATTTTAGATTCTTAAATAATTTGTTAAAACTCTGGATGCTCCTAGCGTACTTATTTATTCTATTTTCAGTAATCGTACTAAGTTCAAGATCTGTAATATTTCATTAAATTATATTACCAAACAGTCAAGAAAGCTGCAATCTTTCTGTAATGTTCTATTATTGCATAAGTTTCCGTGGATACAAAATTACGTAAAACATCATTTCGAGATTCTAATTAAGCGATATCATTTGTCGAGTTATCAAAAGTGTATACGCCCACATAGCACGAAATTTTTGAGAAACGTTAAACATTGAATTTGAAGTTTACCAAAATTTTAGAAACGTTTCGAGAACGTGGAAATGTCCGCTTTTGTTGGAAGAGTTACGTTGTCAGAACGTTTCTGAAACGTTTCCTAGATTTGAATTTAGTAAAAAATATCAAAAGTAATATCTTTCTACTACCACCTTCCCCAAGAATTCCTACCCTACCACCCTAAATGCTACACTTTTCGATGTAGACACCAGAGCATTACTTCACAGCTTGTGGTTTACTACACGCCACCTAGATGATGTAACTATAATCATTAGTACGATAGTTTCAGTACGTTAACAAAGTTTTAACGTTGCCGGAACGTGTATAAACTTAACAAAAAATTTTTATTTTATCCTTCGAAACGTATTAAAAGCGTTGTTGAAAGGTTTCTCAATCGTTGTGAGAAACTTTTGAGAAACGTCGCTACAACGCTTGGAAAACGTGGATTATATTTCCGAACGAAAAATTTTTTTCCAAGTGGTTGGAAACGTTTCTCAAACATTTGCTTACGTTTTAGAAACGTTTCTTAAACGTGTTATGTGGGCAAGATTCCAAATAAACATTATAAACGAAACATTCCTGGTTATACTTGAGTAAACTTTGGCTGATTCGTACTGGAAGCTTACGGGGAATATTGGTTCGAAATTTCGAGCAATATTTTGTGAGGGGTTACTCAAAGATTTTGAAAGATTTCAATGCAACGTGATTCTCGAAACATTTTTCAATCAGCCAAGAATGCTAACTGTAATCTGACTACTATGTTCCTGGTTCATTCCTGATTATACGTGGGCATAAGCTTTGACTAATTTGTACTAGAAAGTTTACGATGTGGAATAATGTTTCAAGATTCCAAGCAATATTTGGTAAAAGGTTACAGAAATATTTCAAAAGATTCCAATTCAACGTCCAATTCAATATTCAACAAAGCTTCCAGGTAACGTGTTTTTGTTATACTAATAAAAGTTACAATAAAGTTATCAAGCTTATGGGAAGGATTAAATAAAATCTTCCTTTCATTATATATATATATATATATATATATATATATATATATATATATATAATATCTTCCTATATTATATAGTTATTTTGGCTATACTCACCCCGACAGTCCCCACAGCCCCCGCACAGCTCCACACCTACCCCCCGCCCCCCACACCCCCCACAGCCCTTTACACAGCAATAACACGAATTTTGTAGAATTAACTTACTTAAACTGTTAGTTAACTGTCAATGTTTATGGTTTAAAATTATATACTATATTATATAGTTATTTTGGCTATACTTATGAACGGTAAAAAGATAACCATAAGTAGACAGTTTTCCACACCACCCAAGGGGTACTGTCAGAAGCACATTATTTCAGTCATAATGTACTTTGGGCGCGTTGATTTTTTTTTATTTTATTGTATAAAAATTACCAATAATTTTCTGACATGATCAAATTATACTAAATTATGGTTATTGTTAAAAATGAATGAATTTTGTTCTTAAGATAATGCATTTGATTTCAATTAAAGTGCTAAAAATACCAGATTGAGACATAAAGTCAAAATAGTTATTTCTACTTTTAACATTTTGATAATAATCACTTCCTACAATAAAATCACAATAATATTTTCAATTGTTGATAACTTTTTTAACTATCATCGTTCTTATATTGTTATGTAAATTTTCATTATTGTATACAAAAATTGAAAAAATTCGAAATAATCCATTACCATCTTGTATAGTAATTTCGTTTTTTTTGTTGATTTTTTATTTTTTTTTTGTTTTTAATAACATCATTTCTAAAATCAATAATTTTTCTTTTGAGATGTATTGAACGTTTCTTTAAAATTTTATCTATGGCATGGACTGGTATAGCTTTGATATTACTTCCAATGGGAATGACCAGTCATAGAACTTTTCGTTTACCTTTAGATTTAACCAATATCCAAGTCTCATTTTTAAGATTTAAATCTGACAAAGAAAAATTACGAAACACGGATTTAATTATTTGGGATGAAGCTTCTATGATTCCAAAAAAGGCTTTAGAAATAGTTGACAAAACATTACGTGATCTATGTGATATCGAAATTCCTTTCGGAAATAAATTAATAGTATTAGGGGGGGATTTTCGACAAATTCTCCCTGTTTTAAAAAATAGTAATGGAAGCACTATTATAGCAGAAACTATAAAATCATCATACCTTTGGTCAAGTTTCCATATTTTGAAGTTAAATATAAACATGCGTTCATGTTATAAAGAATTTTCAAAATTGTTACTGAAAATTGGAGAAGGAAATATTACAACATTTAAAATTCCAAATGAATGAAAAAAAAATGATGTATGTTCAAAAATTTTTGGTAAAAAATTTCACTTTTCGTTAAATAGTGTAATACTCACTTCTCATAATAAATACATGTATTTTGTAATAAAAAAATTTTAAGACAAATGGATAGCGAGGAAAAAATATATTATAGCATAGATACTGCAACATACAAAGGTATTGACAAATCTGATGATAATATTTATATAAATTTTCCGATAGAAGTATTAAATAACATTCGTGAAGGATTACCACCACATGAACTCAATTTAAAAATTGGTGCAATTGTTATGTTAATAAGAAACTTAAAGAACTTAAAGAAGAAGTATAATAGAAGGTTTATGTAATGGAACACGATTAAAAATTACGAAATTATTTAAGTACAACATAGAAGCTGAAATTATAACTGGAGAAAAAATTGGAAATAAAGTTTTTATACCGAGAATTACTTTAAATACTGGAAATTCACCTTCATCTTCGTTACCACTTATTGTATATAGAAAACAATTTCCCTTAGTCTTAGCATTTGCAATGACTATTAATAAATCCCAAGGTCAAAGTTTCGATAATGTAGGTTTATATTTAAAAAAAAAACATTATTTTCTCATGGACAATTATATGTAGCATTATCCAGATGTAAAAACCCTAATCAATTATTTATCCAAATTGAAAATGAAAATGATACTGAAATTGAAAATAGAGTTTGGAAGGAAATTTTGTATAAAATTTCTTGATTCTATATGATATATGGAACAAATACAAAAATCAAAAACTACACTAGGGGGTTGGCGAAAGTAGCGAGCAAGGGGGCGAAGCCCCACTAGTGTGTGTATATATATACTCTATAAATCACACATACATCCATCGGATAGGCTGCAGAGTGAGGAAAAAACTACTCCCTTGAGAGGAAAAAGTTTTTCCCTCCTAAGGGAGTAGTTTTTTCCCGCTGCTAAGAAAAACTCGGTTTTCCATTCAGTTTACATGCATGGAAAGTGGCCTTCTTCGTGCACGTATGATGGAAATACTATATTTATTAGACAAAAAATAAAAATAACAAGTGCAGCATTTCCAAAGTTAGTATACAATTGTTTTCTCTGTATTAGCAATAATAGATTAATTGTCAGAAGGAATAATTGTATTATTTTCATTTTTCAGCGTCATTGTGGAACAAAGGCAATCTAAATCGATCGATTTATAAACATATACATTTATAACAATTGTGGATTACTTTTTTGTTGGTCTCTATATCAGGTTTGTTGATTTATTATATATATTTTATTTTTTATATAAAATGTATGATCTGGCAAAAAACGTAGCGTTACAAGATATCACATAAATAAATTATTGACACATTAGAAAATCCTATCTATATAGGTTGTTTTTAACTTATTAGATGCTTTTTGTTGAGTAAATTTTAATATTCTGTGATTGACAATTAGCTGTGCCATGTGACATAGTAACTTATTTGTTTAGGGTTATGTAAATTAGTCTGGGACTTATCGATAGTCTGGGTTCTATAAAATTCGATATAATTTCCATCAATTGATTTAACCTAAAACAACGGCTATTTTGTTAAGTAATTTTTCAATCATGCTATATGTTTATTCAATAGAAAGAAAAAGTGTATTTAATATAAACAAATTGTGATTATTTCCTAGGCTGAAATGCATAGTCGTCACTTTAACCGCAACCTCTGACTCTATAACTTTTCATACACATATATGATAACGATTGGAAGGACATATTGTCTGTAACTTCTAGCTATAGATTTTACAGATAAAAATGAAATTTCAAAACCAGTTTTAAGGGGTTTACAAGGAGGATTCTTTGTAAACCTGTAGTTTTGGTATGCATGCAGGGATTTTAATTTGAATGCATAGAAATGGTTTGGCGAAGAAAATACTAAATTTTTTCTTTTTTTTCGCTTATTATGCCATCTTTATATGTATAAAATATTTTCTAAACATTCAAATTAAAATCCCTGCATTCATACCAAAACTATAGGTGTACAAAATATCCTCCTTGAATTTGAGCTCAAAAGAACCATTCGTTCACTTCGAATCCTATGGACAGTGAGCTGAAATCTGTAAAAACCACATTTAAAGAAAATTAACATTAAAGTTTATGATTATTGTTGAAAGTATAACTTAAATTAGTGCTTACCAAATCCTTAGGGACAAAGTTTTCTATGTTCTACACACATGGACCTCGACTCTCAGCAATTATGTGGTATATTCACTTATACCTTTGGGCTCTTTACGACTTTTTTTACTTGCAAACAAAAAAAGGCGTTTCTTGAATTTTCATAGAAATGTAATAAAAAGGTTATTTTATCCTTGCTAATAAAAAAGCTGTAACTTATCTTTTTTTTGGTCACTGTGATAAATCTTGAAGTTAAAACTGTAGAGAATTACCAGTCTAACCTTCAAATGTTATCAAGTAAGTAAGTGAGTGTTAATAAAAAAAGTTGTATTTTTTTAAGATCTACAACTTTACCTTTTAACTTTTTTTTTGTAGAATGCATAGAATTTGAGTTAAAGCTAAAAAACCGTTTTTAACGATTTTTGGATGTGACCACATTCTGCGTATACATGCAGGACCAAGCCCAAAATAAATTTGGCACCTTACTATTATGAGGGGAGTTTGCACACAAATTATTAGACCGATTGATAAAAGTCTCTTAGAAATAATCTTGTTACACCAAAATTTGTATTCAAAAATTGAACAAATTGTGCCCACGTTTAAAAAAAACGTAGACGATCGGGATAAAAAAATGAGTTTTTAGGTTTGTGCGAGAGGAGACTCCTCCCAAAATTTCAGCCTTGTCGGTCAAAAATTGCGTGAGATATCGCATCTTACACATTTTTCGATGACAAAACTATAAGGAACTTCCGTGTCGTGGTCGTGCCTAAACATTTTTCGATGACAAAACTATAGGACACGGTCGTGCCTATATGAGCTCTATCAAAAAAATGATAGAGGCACTTTTAAATGTAAATATCATAAACACTCCATTGATGGTCACATAATTTATTTATCCCTCAAATTGAAAAAGTTGAAAATAGCTGCCAATTACTGATACATCAAGTTTTTTACAATAACATTTTTACCACAATTAAGAGTGTGCTACTTGATATTTTGTGACATTTTAGGCAAAAAATATCTCTATTACTTTTAGTCTAGATTCAATAGATTTTGAGAAAAATAATTTTTTTTATCATCTATGTACACACATAATGCGTGTTTTCTTAAAATCTATTGAATCTTGACTAAAAGTGATAAAAATATTTTTTGTTTAAAATGTCACAAAGGATCAAGTAGCACACTCTAAATTGTGGTAAAAATGATGTTTAAGAGAAAAATGACTTTTTTAGATATCCAAGTTATTTTTTGTATGTTTTAATTTCTACAATATGATATTTTTTTATAAGCCTGATAAATGTTGCTATGTTTATAGCAAAATTTACTTTATAATATATTAAAATTTAATATAGGTCATGTATGCCTGACTTTTACTGTATTATATCCTGAATTTTGTTAAAACTATAGCAAAATTTATTAAAAATTTCTCTGTATGCATGACCTGAAATATTTTATTAAATATTTCTTTGAAATACTATTAGAATATTTTTGTATTATTTCTTGATTCCTAGAAAACTAATAAATTTTTGTCCCGATTACTAATACGCAGAAATTTTGACGTTCGAAAAATCCTTCAAAATTTTTCTCATCCCGATCCGTGTTCTAACCACTCGCGATTTAGCGAACCTGCAAAATTTTAATATTCAGAAAATCCTTCATAGCGATCGCCCTGATCGAGGTTACTTGTTCTAACCTTTCTCATTCGAATCCTTGCGAAAAAATAAAACTTCTTAGGCTCGACGGGTCTCTCGGAACATGCACCCTGGCGGAAAAAATCACTGTTTTTTTCTATTTTTTTTTGTTTTTTTCTGCTTTTTATTGTTTTATTCTGTACTTTTATGGTTGTAATTTGAATATTTATGTTGAAATTTGTTAAAAAATGTACAAATTTGTAAAAAGTTATAAAAAAATTTGTATAAAACTGTTTTTTTTTCACCGAAATTGGAAATTTGAAACAATAAAATGTATTAAAATGCAGAAAAAAAAGCAGAAAAAACAGAAAAAAACAGAAAAAAACAGTAAAAAGCATGAAATAATGAGAAAAAATTGGTAAATGCGATTAAAAACTAATTAAATCACATAAAAATAGTTCAATATAAGTGAAAAATAATAATTTATGGAATTTTTAAAAATATACAGACTGCACTGCCTCATCTCACATGTATTTATATTCAACTGATTCTTGCATACAATGTTTAGTATATAAGACCGTTCAATTACAAATATAATTAGTAGTAACTTGAACTGTCTTATATACCAACCATCGTAAATTCTTAGCGCTTGCGGGTGAGAAAAGCCGGTCGCCACCTGGCGGTCAGTCCGAAAATCTCAGTTTGTTTAACCTATATGTTGTTTTTGTCTTTTTATTGATTATTACTGTTTTTTTCTGTTTTTTTCTGTTTTTCTCTGTTGTAATTGGTTTTTATTTGATTTTTTCTCTTTTTCCCTGTTTATTTTTGTTCCAATTTTCCAAATCCGGATAGATAATGACAACTTTATACAAAAATAAACAATAAGCAACAGATAATAATAGAAAAAAAACAGAAAAAAACAGAAAAAAACAGTGACTTTTTCCGCCAGGGCACAAAGTGCTCTATCCAGCTCTATATTACGCCAACCAGTATAAAAACCTCGTCCCTCACCTCACCTTGTCATCCCGATCCAGCTTCTCTGTTCTAACCATAGTTGATTCAATTCCTTATGAAAAAATACATTTTGTAATAGTTATCTACACTATATTAAAATTTTATATTTGGTAAATTTTGTAAAAACCCTTTAAAACTCATAAAAACAAACAAATTAAATCTATTTCTAGGATTATGTCCAGAACATAACCGAGTAGACCTAACCTCGAAAGTGAATACAAATGTGCTGAGTAATGAAGCCAAAATAATCATTACTCAGATTAAATTGAGAAAAAGTGATAAAATAAGTTTGTCAGAAGCTGAAAGTGAGGAGGATGATGAGAACAGTATATCAATGGACAGTATTTTGAAGCGTGAAAATGCACTATTAAAAGAACTAAATAAAGAACTGAAAGAAAAAAATAAGTTATTGAGTGAATTACTTGATAAGCAGAAAAGTGAAATAAATACCTCAAAAAACAAAACATATGCTCAAGTAATTTCGAGTGCCATGACTAACAACAAGCCAAAGCGAATCCCAAAAATTATAGTTAAAAACAAAGATACTAAAGAATATCCTATTGGCAAAATAAATTATGCTGTTGCACACTATCTCATTAAAGATAAGAGCATACAAGCAAAAAAACTAATTAAGAAAAAGAGTGAAATAATAGTAGATTGTTTAACAGAAGAAAGTGCAAACAAAGCATATAATGTTTTGAAGAAAAAGCTTGATGAAAGTTGTGATGTTACAAAAGAAACAATAGAGAATCCAAAGGTTAAAGTAGTTGGAATAGATAATTTTGAAAATCTAGACAATAAAAAAATTGAAGATGACATAAATGATAGAAATTTTAGTAAATTCAACAAGAAGTGTACAGTATTGCACTCATATGATAACTCCAAAACTCATCTACAGTCAGTCATATTAGAAATTCCTGCTGAACTATATCAACATGTGAGAGAGAATAAAAACAGGATCTTCGTGGGTTATCAAAACTGTAAGGTGCATGACTACTGCAACGTTAAGCCATGTTTTAATTGTGGTAGATATGGGCATAATGGCTTTAAGTGCACAAATAATCACACATGCTTAAAATGTATAATGCTTAATAAATATAAAACTCAATATAATACTGAGCATATGGCAACAGATAGCCACGCATGCAGTATCCTACAAAATAAAATAAGAAAGTTCATTGACCTTACTGACTACACGATACAACCTGTAATACCGAGATATGTCGGTATGGCAGAAAATATTTCAAACAAGGCTATAACCATGTGTACATCTGGGATGTCTTCTACGTCACTCAACGCAGTTAACACACGTATAACAAATAGACTAAGAAAAAAGGATTAACTAATGGCGAAAGAATTCAATTTTGTAGACATACACAACATAGAACGTGATGCAGAAAACATCAGATAACTCAACAAGAGCATCTCGAAAAAAAAGAACTTAATTCTCTGTGTAAATATAAGTTTAAATGCGAATTACAAAAATTAGAATCATTTATTGAAAGCTTGGTAGTAAAACCAATTATTATAATATGTACGGAAACATGGATCTTATAACATCCTCAATACTATCAACTTTACATTACAATGACAGTATTATTACAATGATAGTATTAATTACAATGACAGTAAAATTAATAGGGCTGATGGAGTCATGTTATATATAAAAAACAATATACAGGAAAAAACTAAAATATAAATAATTGATAGATTGAGTTGTTGTAAATTCTGATACTTTTCTAGAGTCAGGTGATGCAATCAGGATCTCTGTTATGTACAGGTGCCACGATGTATCGAAATCTGAGTTTACTAATTCAGTAAGAAAATTCCTGGCTAAACAGGTTAATATAAAAAATCAATGTATATTTGGAGATTTTAATATTGATTAAGGGAAACTAATTAGGACAAAATTGGTTTAGCTGAAAAGACAATCGCTCAAGAATTTCTGAATAATTTTTTTGAAAATGAATATACTCCATTTTTTAGAGGAATCACAAGACCATCTCAGAACAGTGAGAACGGTACGTGTATAGACAATTGTTTCGCCAAAGTAAGAAATATTGAGTTGGAATCTTTTAAGTTAAACATACCGTTTAATGATCCTTATCCACTCTTCATAAGTATTAATAAATTCAAAATACAAAATGATTACAACCAATCAGCCTGCATTAACTATGGCAAGTTAATAAGTATTGCAAAAAGAGTTGAGTGGGACTCATTGTCACAAATAAATGATCCTAACTAAGCTATAAATGAATTAATAAGTATGATACAAGGCTGTGTTGAAAAAGCAACTGATAGAAAATATACTAATATAAACAAAAAAGATACAGTTCCTAAGAAAAAATGGATTACGAAAGCAATATTAATATCCTGTAAAACTAAAGAGTTGTTATATAATATATGGAAAAAGAATCCAACAAATATGAAACTGAAAATGGATTATAAAAATTATGAAAAAATTTTGAGTAAGGTAATTAAAGATGCTAAGTATAAATACGAAAATAATGCCATTAGAAAATGCAGTGGTAATTCAAGACAGCTTTGGAGCATAATAATGATAAGTTAGGGAAAAAAAGAAGCAAGGAGGATCACTTGATAGTATAATAGTTAATGATCAGAAAATTGATGACAAGACCACTATTGCGAACACTATGAATGAATATGTAATGTAGGATTAAATTTAAGCAATAACATTAAAAAAATGGACTTAGAACAATTGAAACTGCCAGTTCGAAACAACTACTCAATTTTTATTAATCCAACTAATATGTATGAAATTCAAAATATGATTATTGCAATGAAAAAAAAGGCTGGTGGAGTAGATAACATTAGTGCAATAACTATCAAATCTTTATCGAAACATATATCAAAACCGTTAGAGTACATATTTAATCTATGCATACAGCAATCAATCTGGCCTAATGCACTGAAAAAAGCAGATATTGTACCTATATATAAATCAGGAGACAATAGTTATATTAGTAACTATAGACCAATATCGCTAATTTCTAACATTGCCAAAATATTTGAAAAAATCATATACAATAGACCTTATAATTTTATCATGAAGCACAAAATAATATCTGATAGACAATTCGGCTTTCTAAGACAGAGAGGAACGAAGGATGCTCTCAATTGTCTATCAAATATTATATATAGAAACCTAGATAAAAGCAAACCGATTATAACTGCGTTCTTAGATCTGGCTAAAGCCTTCGATACTGTAGATTACAGTATACTGCTGGACAAATTAGAAAGATACGGTGTAAGAGGAGAAGCATTAAAATTACTCAGCAGCTATCTATCTGATAAGAAACAATGTGTAAAGATAAGTAACTGCAAGAGTGAGTACATAAAAATTATGATAGGGGTTCCACAAGGAACAATACTTGGCCCTCTATTTTTCATATTATACGTGAATGACCTACTGATAGATATGCAAAATGAAACAATATTATCTTACGCTGATGACACAGTTATCATCTCATGTGATAACTCGTGGACAGCTGCGCAGGAAAAATTAAATGAATATCTTCGTAAGGCGGCAATATGGCTAAACCTAAATAAATTATCGCTCAATGTAAATAAAACCGTATATATTGCATATGGCAATTACTGTGATAGTGTGCCTAGCACCTTAAATATCAGAATTGGTGATAATGTAATAAATAGAGAAGACAGTTGTAAATATTTAGGTTTAATAATAGACTATAACATGAAGTGGGATAAACACATAAATTATATTATAAAAACAACAAGATATTTAATCTTTATTTTTGCGAAGCTAAAGAAATTTATGGATAGTAAAACGCTAATGTTACTATATTATGTCTTCTTTCAAAGTATTACAAACTATGGCATCATTGCATGGGGTGGGGCTTATAACAATTACTTAAATTTAATTCAAGGGATACAAAAGAAAATACTTCGAATTATAAATAAAAACTGTTATATAGCAGAGAACCAACCTCTAAGTATAAGGCAAATGTTTGAACTAGAGTGTATAGTATATCATTATAATGAATTAAGAGACAGATACATAAGAAGTACAAACAAGACACGAAACAAAAATCTACCATTGCCTAAAATTGATAAAACGGTAAGCAAGAAAAGCAGTTATTTTGTGGCTGTGAGTGTATTTAACACGCCACCGAATGATCTCAAAGACCTAGCAATAAGTAAAATCTCTATGAAAAGAAAATTAAAGAGGTTTATAGAAAAGAATTAACTTTTGGATGTTATATTTTTTAAATATTTTAATATTGTTAACTTGCCATGAAAAGGAAAAAGGGCATGATAGCGTTAAATGCGTTACCTTGGCTGGTAGTTATATATGTTATATGGTAGTTTAAGTATATTCGTATTAGTGATTAAGTATGCCATTCCTATGTACAGGCAACTGTCTTGCCTCTATAAGATGCCTTTTAAAGGGCATATGTATATGGTATTAAATAAATAAATAAATAAAATAAATAAAAATCTATTTTGCAGTAGAAATGTTCTTTAAACGTAAATCATATAAGTTACCAAAAAAATGTCAAATGTATCAAATTTCAATCAGTTTCAGCAATTAAAGAACTTAAAAAATGTCCGTTTATCCGTCCGTTGGTCCGTCCAGATTTTTTTTTTTTTGCATTTATTCCACAAAACTTGTATTTTATAAATAAAAAACTATTTAATGATATAGACAGGTACATATGATAAAAATATACATTTCTACTAAAAAAACAGTTTCAAGATTTGGTCCAGGTATATTGGAAGTTGTTAAAACAATTTAAAATAATAGACGCAATTAATTAATTTTTTTTGTATATTTTTAACATATATTATGACACACACACAGAC
>JAZHPH010000268.1:67925-108671 GCA_037356405.1 Nasonia oneida | reverse complement strand
TATATATATATATATATATATATAAGGTGGAAGGTTTGGACACAGTGGACATAAATGTCGCAACGACAAAGTGTGCTTAAAATGCGCGGGTTCACACAATTTAATAAACTGTGTGATAACGAGGGAGGTAAAATGTGTAAACTGCATTTTTCATAATAATAGGTGCAAAACCAATTACGACATTCAACATATGGCAAACGATAGTCAGTCTTGTCAAGTGCTCAAGAACAAAATAAGAAAATACGTGGAGTCAACTGATTACCCAGTGAGTCCTACAATAACAAGATATATCGGCAACATAGACATCTCGACTAACAGAACTCAGTCGGCAACAAGGATTGGATCGGTTTCGTCATTACTATCGTCTCCTTCTGCCAGTCAGCATAATCTAAGAAGATAACACACACATGGATAACAACATTGAAGTAATAGAAAGTATACAAAATGAAAAGGTTAAGAATGAAACTGTATTTAGAAATATCAAGGCTTTCAATAATTATCTAAAATATAACCAAGAAAATATTCTCTATGTCAATATTAGAAGTTTAAATAAAAACTTTGATAAACTACAGATCTTTATAGAAAGGCTTGAGATTAAACCACTAATGATAGTTTGCGTAGAAACCTGGAATCTAGAATATCATAATTATTTTCTATTAACAGGGTATAAAATGTATTACAATAATAGTAGAATAAATAGGTCGGATGGAGTAATGGTTTACATTGATGAAAGCCTAACGGAGAGTACTGAAATCGTACGAATAGGGAAACTCAGAGTTATAAATACATGTTTAAAATTAGATAAGGAAAAGAAAATAGAAATATCAAGCGTATATAGATCTCATGACATTTCAAAAATTGATTTCATTAGTAACATCAAGGAATACCTAAAAAAGAAACAAAATACCAAAAATCATCTAATTATTGGTGACTTTAATATAGATATACTAAAACTAGACAATATTAGTCAGGAGTATTTGAATAACTTCTTAGAAAAAGGATATGTGCCAGGTTTCCAAACAATAACTAGACCAGCAACATCTGATAATACAGGTTCTTGCATTGACAATATCTTTATTAAAACTAACACAATCGAAACATACACTTGTAAAATAGAACATATGATCACAGATCACTATCCGCTGCTAATAACGCTCAAAAAAATTAAAATCAGTAATTGGCACGAGAAATTAGAATGCATAGATTATAGGAAACTAGACAAAATCGCGGACAAAGTAAATTGGAATGAGATATTGTCAATGAATGATCCTAACCAAGCTGTTAATTCACTAATTGGTAAAATAAAAAACTGTACTGCCCAAGCAACAACTACTAAAAATAAAAATAAGAAACTAGAAAAAAATAAGCCAAGGCATAGCTGGATAACAAGTGCAATTATAAACTCTTGTAATAGAAAAGAACAATTATATAAAACTTGGCAACTAAACCCAAAGAATGAGACTCTAAAGAAAGAGTATAAAAATTATGAGAAAATATTAAATAAAGTTGTCAAAGACGCCAAGTTAAAAAACGATTGTGCCGAGGTTGAGAAAAGCTATTCTAATCCAAGAGATCTTTGGAGAGTTATATATAAAAAACTAGGCAAAAGCACAAAAAAAATGCACCAATTACACAAATTATTGATCCAAATAATAAACACGGGAAAAAACTCAAAACCCTAAAGACATAGCTAATATTATGAACACATACTATAGTAACATAGGATCAGAACTAAGTAAAAAAATCAAACAACCAATTAACGAAACAATAAGTCTACCTAAACATAACCAAATTTCGATCTTTCTGTTTCCTACAAACTACTCTGAAATAACTAAAATCATTAAAGATATGCCACTGAAGAGCGGCGGAGTGGATAACATAAATACTAAAACAATAAAAAGCTTGTCTAGACACATAATCGAATAATTTACATATCAAAAGACAAAAATTATGTTGAAAATTACAGGCCAATCTCATTAATATCAAATATTGCTAAAATCCTGGAAAAATTAATATATAACAGACTAAACAATTTTATCAGTAGTTGTGACATCATCTCAAAAAATCAGTATGGCTTTGTTAAGAATAGGGGTACAAAAGATGCAATACAATACATATCGAACATTATATATAACTGTCTAGATCAAAGTAAACCAATAGCGGTTGCTTTTCTAGATTTGGCCAAAGCTTTTGACACGGTTAACCACAATATATTACTGCAAAAATTAGAAAAATATGGGATCCGAGGCAAGGCATTAGACTCAATGACTAGTTACTTAAGTAATAGAGATCACAGAGTTAAAATACAAAATATTGTTAGCGACAAAGAAACTGTAAGTACAGGAGTGCCACAGGGCACAATACTGGGCCCTCTACTATTCATAATTTATGTTAACGACATGCTTAAAGATAATCTGATATCATATGCTGATGATACTGCGATAATAACAACGGCAGACTCCTGGACCGACGTTGAAGTAAAAATGAATGAAGACCTAAACTGTATTTCAAGCTGGTTAGCCTTGAATAGGCTATCGCTAAACATAAGCAAAACTGTATTTATAACTTTTGGAAATTATAGTAACAGTATCCCAAACAGTATAGACATAAAAATAGGCCAGGAAAAAATAAATAGAGTGAGCAACTGTAAATATTTGGGATTAATTTTCGACAGCCATATGAAATGGGAAGAACATATAAAATATATTGTTAGCAAAACCAAATATTTAACCTTTGTGTTCTATAAATTATCAAAACTGTTGAATCTAGCAACATTAAGATTGATTTATTACGCGCTCTTCAACAGCGTTATAAGCTACGGAATTATAGCCTGGGGAGGGGCTTACTCCAATGCTCTACTACTGTTAAAGAACCTACAGAAAAAACTGTTGAAAATCATTAATAAAAATAATTTTGTAACTCAAGGAAACCCACTTCATTTTGAGAAAATGTACGAACTTGAATCACTATTCTTCCATTACGAGATTTTAAAATCAAAACATATAGCTTCAAAAAACAATACAAGAAAAAAACTTATACAAATTCCGATCAGAGAAAAAACAATAAGTAGAAAAAACAGCTACATCAAAGCGATAGAATTATTCAATAAACTACCAAATGAATTAAAAAATTTAACAACGAAAAATAAGAAAAAGAAATTAAAAGAGTGGATTACATCAAATTTGTAGACAAAAAGAAAAGATATTAAAAGAGTAGAATAACAGAAATAAAGGAAACGATATCACTGTATCATTAGTTTTAGGCTATTTTCAATGTGCAATGGTAAGACTGCGGTTACTAATCTCAAAAGATTAGTTTTATAGTTTTAAGATTTAGATGTAAGATAGCAATCAGTCCCGCAAACAGATAACTGTGTTTATCTCTGCTGGTATCTAAGTTGCATTGCTAAAATGTAATTTATGTAACTTTACTGATAAATAAATAAATAAATAAATATCTGTGCCTCCTTCACGTCCTCGAACTTAATGAGACTTGATGAGGTCCAGCCTGTTATAGCGTCGGAGGGGTGATATATAGGGGTACGGTCTCCTACCCTTTGACTTCTGGCTGCATAGGCTATCTTGTGCGATTCGTGCCGCGACTGTTTTGTAGACACTCGGCAACGCGAATTCTAAAAACGTGAGCAGCCTTAAGTCTTTCTCGTCTTGAACGATGTCTCTGCCAAGCTCTCCAGCGGTGACGTAATCTTACTCGATATCGTCGCCTATTAGCTGTGCCTTTAGACGCCGTATATTGCTCCTATGGTCAAGCGAGGTCTTCAATATCAGCATTTTCAGGACGCGATTTACTTCCTCTTTTGAAAGCTTCAGCACCTATTTGTCGACTTCAGTCTCTACCATAGACTGCGGTGTGCTGAACTTAATGTGTGCTTCCACTTAGCAGTTTGCCTGCATTGCACGACGCAACTGTACTATTGGATGTGCCTTGTCGGCGTCATCATTGGCTCCTAACACTGAACACTTTGAGCGTCCTGAGGTCTCTTCGGACGTATGCTCGATGAACGCCACGCGCAACCCTTCTCGCTTGGTGCGCGCTTCCTCTGCTGACATACTAGGGGATGGTACAAAGTCTGCTGGCACGTACTCGCCTAGTAATCACCTCTGTAGTCGCCTAGCTTGATTTAAACGTCTGCCGTCCTGACGCAACTCTAACGACTCTAGCGTTATCTTGCGTTCATCGCTGTTCCGGCTCATGCACCATTGCTCGGTGACTTTTTCCAAATCTGCCGTAATCTTCATTCTTAGCCGTAGAGGATGCTTGTTCGTGCTTTTTATCGCCGCGTATCTTGCACGCGATATCGCTAACAACCTCGTGGCAGCTCGCGAAACTGTAACACTTATACACACACTAGAGATAGCTCCTAAGTTGTATTTTCGTTGCTCCAACGTAAGCTACGAAATTACAGCCTGTCTACTCGCACACATACACTCGTCGACGTATCAATGTAGCGTAACTGAATCCCGTAATTCAGTTTAAAAAACAAGACTTTCTCTCGCGAAAGTAACGCAAACTTTCGTTAATTCCGATACACAAAACACAAACCGAATTAACTTTTTCTCAAAGACGTAATGTCTTTAGGATGTTCCGTTTGTAATATAAAAAAGGTGTATAGTTGACCTTTAGAGGACTTAATGCCTTTGAAGTCGAACTATACGAAAACTAAAGGTAAAGGTATACAAAGGTAAAGGTAATACAAGAAAATTTTATATATTAATATTCAAATAGTTTATTGTTCACTACGTTAACAGCTGTAATTGATTTAATTTAAACCGCCAGCGTAAGGGACTGGACGTAATGCCAGCGCCTTAGCTCGCGCACAATAATATGCTCTGATCGCAGTCTACTAGTAGAAGGAGACTTCATGCTCCTTTACGTTTGAGCTTAATCGAGCGAATGAGGTTGAGGAGCTGAGTAAGGCGATATTTATCCTGTAAAATACTACTGCGCCGAGCCACAGCCACCGCTTCCCCCTCCAGTCCGCCGCTGCTGCTACTGCTGTCGCTTTCCATTCAAGTATGCTGCTGCTGCTCGCTGATTGGTTCGGCGCTAATCTTCTTTTTGATAAACCCCCGTTACAAAATATTTTTTATGCGCGAGTCTTTTTCCGACGCTCGCACAAGTCGAGACCGTTACGATGCATACTCATACTCATACACACACGCACACATATACACGCGCGCGCACAGATATCCGCACGGACATTTTCTAAAAACATATGGTTCGAATTCCAAATACCTCCAAAAATGTTTCTATGAAGTTTCAGCGAAACGAAAAATTTTAATATCACAAAGCTTATTCGAAGAGGAAGCAACAATCTGCAGTCATGTGCATAGATCTTAGATCGATAGAAAAATCTATGCATAAATCGCTGTACATTATTTTCGTAAGGGTTTATTAACGGCTCCACAACATCCAGTCATCTCTTTTTCAAGAAAGGATAGTCTCATCCAATAGATCTTTTCTTACCTCTTCTGAAAAGTGATGCTGACTCACTTAGGACTTCCTCATCAATTTTTTAAAGTTATGCCTGGTAGCTGTGTTCCCAGCAAACTATGAGGCTATTATTAATGAATTTGTAGTTTGTATCCCTTTGCTTGAGGTAACTATAGTAATATGCCTTATCAGAAACCACGGACAATGCTGATGTTGTTGGTTTTTGCTTCAACATGCAAAATTACTGCGACCCTTATCAAAAGGCTTTTTTGGTTGCCATATTATGAACAAAATAATATGGTTATGAACTTGACTTTTTGATTGATCTCAGTTGTTTTTAGTCTGATTTTATTGAAAATAAAATCATTGACATGTATGGTAAATACGCAATACATCAAACTCGCCTAATTTTTTTACTTTGGTTAAAAGATTTATTTATATTACACTTTCTAAAACCGTTCAGGTTTAAATCTTAAGTAAGAAAATTATCACATTTTATGTGAAAGTTCTTAAACAGACTGCGAAATAGACAGAAAGACTTGCTTTCGGCAAGTTTTGCAACTATAATTACATATAACCTGCAAAATTCAAACATTTTTATTTGTGGCTTAGCTGAACTTACTGCTTGTGCTCAGCCATTAGTCAACCAAGCGCTCACATCGATACGGCTGTTGTGCATGCGTAGTAATTTTTTGAAAGTTAGTACGTCAGTTTTGGTCATTGACGCAATATTAAAATGGTTCTAGGTACAACGCTGATCACAAGAGATATATAATATAAATTTAATTCACGAGTACTAAATGATTTTTGCAAAAATAATTAAAATATAGTATTTTAATATTTTGTAGAATATTGCGTAGATGCAGAAACATGATTACATTCACAACTATATAATATGGAGAGATTAATATAAATAAGTAAATTGATATATATATATATATATATATATGTGTGTGTGTGTCAATGAATATTTATATTATAGGTAAAGCTTTAACACAGCTGGATATTTCACAAAATTCGTTAGCCTCTGTACCATCTGCAGCCCTCAAGACTCTCCACCAGCTTCTTATTCTAAATATAAATCATAACAAGATTACTACTATACATAAGAGAGCATTTGAAGGTTTGGATACACTTGAAATCCTCACACTTTATGAAAACAAAATTTCAGTAATTGAGTCGGATGCATTTAGAGGACTTGATAAGTAAGCAAAGATTTATTTTTGTATTTCAAATATGTATATATTAAATTATACAAACAATTATTATTTATAAAAATGTAAGTAAGAAAATTTATGTTTATCTGTTGGTAATCGAAGTATTATTCCAAAACAAGTTCAAAATCTACTCGACAAGTCACGGAATAGACTTTTCTGCGTGCTCGGAAGTGGCGTAGATTGTAAAGCATCTATTCAAAACGTGCCTAAAAAAGTTTTTTTCCCAGGGAAAAAAGGACATTTTTATGATATGTGCATGAAAAAGGCTATCTTCTATGTACGTAAAATTAATAGAAAATATAGTTTTTCTTAGCAGCGAGAAAAAAAATGTTTGATGTGGTCTATATCTGTGTGTGTGCGTGTGTGTTTTAAGCGGCGTAGGCAGAGCAAGCTCTGCACAAGTTGCCCTCCGACACCTAATCCCACAAGTATTATCGTTAAACAATACTTTCGTGGGGCTCGTTAACTAGCCTAGTTGGCTTCTCCTTTGAAGTTTGACGTTTTCATACATCCCTCATCCACCAAGGTGCTTAGGGGTTCGGAATCAAACTTGTTTTCTTCATCCCGCATCGTCTAACCGTCTGCTCCCTGCAGCTTCGTCCGGTCGTCTACTTCGAGCAGCATCGAATGGTAATCTTCTGGACAGACTCAACTCCGACATCTACGTTCCTCTGTATTAGGTGAGGGAGTCTGGGCTTAACTCTGTAACCTACGTTCCTCTGCATCAGTCCAAGGAGCGTTTCGTATCAATTACTTAGTGGCCTTCGTCTAGCAACAGGTTTACTTAGCTGTTTCGCCTTGTCCTTCCCGTCTATTCTCTTCGTCATTTCTAACCTTCTTGAGAATGGTCCTCACGTAGTTGTTTACTGCTTATTAACCATCCTTTAACGTCAGCATAGCTGTCATCAGTGACTCAGGTGTCACCCTAGTCTGAAGGTAACACTCGAGTTCTTCTTGTTTCATTTCGTATTGCAAACAGTCACAGAAGACATGCTCCGCATCTGCGTTTGCTTCCAAACATACAAGGCAATTTGAATATTTTTTATCTCGAAGCGGTGTAGGTAGGCTCAAAAGCACCCATGTCCGCTCAAAAACTGCGTAAAGTAGTAATTTACTTTCCAGTATCATCTTTTGGTCCAGTCAACAATACGTGGTATGAGGCGGTGCATCAATCGCTCCTTTTCACTGGAGTGCCGTGAAGAAGGCTGGTGGCAAAGATAACGTGACCATATCACGAGTCCTGCCACTACCTCATAAAGTAGCTGGCTTTCTTCCTCTTCTCATACCCATCTTCGCTGGACTGAGTGCGACGGGTGCTTTTGCTGGAGGCGCTGCTGGCATTACCAAGGCGGTCAACGACTCCAAGGCTGCCAAAGAGCAGCTAGAGGAGACTCGTTGACATAACAGAGCGATGGAAAATATCAGCGTGGGTAAGGGACTCTGTTTGAAAGCCAGTAAGACTGGATTGGGCCTTTATCTCAAGCCCTATCGCAGAAGCAGTTTAAAAAAAAACTTCGTCGAGATAAGCTTGCCCGAGAGGGCGCTAACAGACGTGGACATCATGAAGTACGCTGAAATCTTGAAAATTCCATATTGTCGAGGTGTATTCATGCGTAACTCGATGCCTGCGAGTGGTCCACGAAAGCGCGAATCAGCCGTTATGAACTTGAACGATGCGAGCAGGCCTGGAACTCACTGGGTAGCGTATTGCAAACGAGATGACAACGTCGTTTACTTCGATAGCTTTGGAAATCTATAGCCTCCCTTGGACTTGATGCTGTATTTGGGAGTGAACGAGATCCAGTACAATCACGAGAGATATCAAGATTACAACACCTTCAACTGCGGAAATCTCTGTTTGCAGTTCTTGAGTAATAAGCTATATAAGAGGCAACTGCCGCGAATGCACATTTATTCAGCATTCGACAGTCAGTATGGGTAGCTCGCTCACTCTGAGTCTCTCCGGAACTTCATCTGTACTCGAAGCTCAGTACTTTCCACCGATTGAGCTCTCGAAGCAAAAGATCTACGTTCTCGGTCTAGTCGAACTGCTCACGTTCAACTCCATTCCCAATATCAACACGGATAATAACAAGTTCTACGTCGGTGGGGCAGAAATTATCTTACCTACGGGGAGCTACGAAATCGAGCATATCGACGTTTACCTTCGCGAAGCTTTGACTCCCAAGGGTATATCGTTCAGTCTCAAGCCCAACAATAATACGCTTCGTAGCGTGATAAAGTGCAGTCATCCGATCGACTTTCGTCTGCGAGACTCGATCGACTCACTGCTGGACTTCACCGAGCGTAGCTATTCTAAAAGTCAACGCTCTGCGAGTCGAGTGTAACATCACCTCGGGTGCCTATATAAACGGGCAGCACGTGCACACTATTCACGAGTTCTTTCCTGCTGTACCTCCAGGATACAAGATCATCTAAATTTCCTCGCGTCATCTATCTGCCAATCACTGTGAGAAGCATAGATCAGCTTCAAGTGCGCATAGTCGATCAAGACAATCGCTTGGTTAATTTTCGCGGAGAGATAATCACCATCAGATTACACCTAAAACATATATAATGGCTATCGTTTACAACAGCAGCAGCAGCAGCAAAGTCGGAGCTGGATATATAAGCAAGCCGACGAGACGCAGCGAGATCAGTTGTCAGCGAATCGCCAAAGCGTCAAAGGAAAATTGTGACTGTATGCACCAATCACAATGGAGTCTACAAGTCTACCTGCGCTCTGCAAAATGTCAAAATCATGAAACTCTACTTTCTCACCAACGTTCACATGGAGTGGGAAGATGTTTCGGAGACTGATGAGTACGCTTAATATGCGAGCGACCGAAAAGTGCGGCGGTGGGTCGAGAGTAAGATCATGGCCTGCTGTACTGGGGGTACCGGGTTCAAATCTCGGCCACGGATAAATTTTTTGTGATATTCCGCTGGGACCCGCACTGGCTTGCCGACTACGAGCGCGCGCTCTTTATTACCGGCTGGCAGAGCTGGGACCCGCACTGGCTCGCCTACTGACACTCTGACGCGAGAGCGCGCTCTTTATTACGGGACTGGCAAAAAGAGGGAGTACCCTGAGTGAGCTGGTAGCCGCTCGGAGAGGGGGCTGAGTGAGCTGGTAGCCACAAACAGTGGGGGTGAGCTGGGATCCGCATGAGCTGGTACCCGCACATCTTACCTACTATACTGTATAAGCAATAATCATAATTTCTTCTTACAAAGTTAATACTTTCCATGGATTTGTTAAAACAATCGTACCAAGTTCTTGGACTTTCTCTGAGACCAAGCTAGGGTTTATTCCTTTGTAGATTTCCAAACTTCTTGAGTATTGTCACCACGCCGTCTTTCTTTGTATATATTGCTTCGTTTTATTGCTAGAAGATATATAGGTGGTATACCTAAGATAACGCACACTGCATCTTCTGATACTGTTTATTAGGCAGAAGCGACCTGCAATTCACTTTTTCTATAAACTGTTGACAGGTTTCGTGCGTAGGACTTCAACCAACATAGCGTCCACCCATATTGGGGCACCGTATAACATAGTTGATGTAGTAACAATGGCTAGAAGTAACCTTCGACCCTGCGTTGGTCAACCTACATATAGCATTAATTGCGATAGTGGAACACCAACTTTTGCTGCCAAATTGCTCGCCCTCTCGAGATGCTGCTTGAACGTTAGTCTGGAGTCCATGGTGATTTTTAGGTACTTGATGGTCGGCTAAGAGTCTATTTCGTATCCGTCTACTGTCAGTGTTATTGTATCCAGTTTTTTCCGACTAGATATAAGGATAGCCTCCGATTTATTGCTAGCAAGCTCAAGTCCAGTCTGCTTTAGCTAATCGCGTATTACACCTACTGCCTTGTTAGCGATTTCCGTCACCTTTTTCTTTAGCTTCGCTACTCACTACTGCAATGTCATCTGCAAATCCTACAACCGTTGCCCCTTCGGGTAGCTCTAGTATAAGTACTTAATCTTACATGATGTTCCACAATAATGGGCCAAGCACTGACCCTTGTGGGACCCCTTCGGTTACTTTATTGGTTTTCGTGTTGTTCTCTGTGTCATACAAAAGGGTTCTGTCTTTCAGGTAGCCGGACATAATCTTTCTTATATATACGGGTACCTCTTTTTCTGTAGCGCCTCGTGTATCTTGCCCTAACTGGCTGAGTGAAACGCATTTTTAACATCCAGTGTACCAATAGCACAGTACTTTTTGGCTTTTTCTTTTCATCTATTCCCTTCTATTGCAGTTCTAGCGGTGTCGACTACTAAGCTTTCGGTGGCAAGAGTGGAGCGTATTTTCCTAAGGCCGTATTGATATTTTGCTAGTCTATCTGGTTCTAACGCTGATTATGCGCTCTAAAATCTTGCCCGGGGTGTCCAACATGCAGAGTGGTCTGTATGAGGCAGCTTCTCCAGGTTGCTTATCTCCTTTTGGTCGTTGTACCAGGCAATGCTGCTTTCAGTTCTTAAGAAACTTCCCTTCCTCGAGACATGAATTGTATAGGTCCACAAAGACATCAGGGCATGCCTGTATAGCTTCTTTCAATGCAATATTGGGTATGCTTTCTAGGCCTGGAGCCTTGTTGTTCCCAATTCTTTTGCATGCAGCCAGTAATTCCTCTGTGGTAATTGTTGGAAGGATTTCGTTGTTTGCTTCCGCTTCGGGAATAGCTGTTACTTCCAGTTGAAGGGAAAATCGTTAATTTTCTTGGATGTTTTTCTTGAGTATCCGTTTAACATCCTTTATTTTTCTGTTTCGGACATTGACTACTTCTTGACTTTGACCCGTCTTGTAGTATTTCTTCCTAGCCCACTGTTCCCGTCTTCTGGTTTGATGATACTCGCTGCGAGCAGCGTCAATTATTTTATCCCACTAGTATACTGGCGGTCGTCTATTATTAGAAGCCCTCCTGGGCATCGTTGCGTTGCAGGCTCTGGTAGTATTTTATATTACCTGCCTGACCTTATCATTCGCAGATCCAAACAGCTGTATTTCTTCTAGAGCCAGTAGAGATGTCTCCTTATCATAATTCCCCGTTTTCCAACTAACTCTCTACGTCGTTGCACTTCCGTTATATCTCTGTCTTGATCTATGATGAACCCTGCGTCTCCTCTTTGAAATGTGTAAGAACATCCCTGGTTAATTAAGACCAAGTCAAGAAGGCCGAATGCTTCCAATAGTGCTCGTCCTCTTTCGTTCGTCCTTTGGCTGCCTCTTTTTACTCCCCAGGTGTTGAAATCGCCTGCTATCAGTACTGGTTTTCTTTCTACAGCATTCTGTACTAGCCGGTCTAACAGTTGTCTGAATTGTTTTATCGGCGCGTTAGAAAAAGCATAGCAGCTGTAATTGTGTACGCCTGCGACCTTAGCACGTACGAATCCTTCATTACGTCTTGTCATTTTTTCCTGGAAAGCGGCGTTTCCGCATGCCCATATCACCGTTTTACCAGTACTTCCCATATCCCAAGATGATTTGTCCAGGTCTCTGTATTGTTCACAGACGATGCCCATGTTGATCTGTCTCTATGTATCTCTGTCTCATGGACATACTGACTCAGTAGGTCGTGTGTAGTCGCGGTGTGGTTTATGTTTAACTGCACTATTTTCATTTTCTTTGTCTGTCAGTGGCTTCTGCTCGGTAAACTGGGCATGCGTAGCTACTAGCTGCGTGATCACTTTTCCCACCTGTGCCTTCTTTGCAGGGTACACCGTTAGGTTGGTTCTTACGCTCCTTTGCGTTGTGCTTATTTTGTCTATATTTTAAGCAAAGCTTACTTCTATCTTCAGTTCCTGTGCAGTTTCTGCCGATATGGCCGAAACCTAGGAAATTATAATAACTAAGCGGCTCGTTTTTGCGGTTAGCTACCCGGATCCTTAGTTGGCTCATCCTATTCTAATCTTCTGTTGCTTAGTGATCTGAGCCACTATCTGAGCTAATACTCTTATCACTGCAATCTGTGTGTTACCGTACGTCTTTCGCAGAGATCTTATCGTAGAGTCTTCTATGATATTCTCTTCGCCAATTTTCTTCTGTAGTGCTTCTAGTACATCATCTTTCGAGGTAAGCATGTCCAGATCTATTACTTCAATGGCTTCTTCTTGCTGTAGTGCTTTTTTTGTGGCACCTTCTACTAGTACCGCTTTAACAGCTTTTTGAAAATCCGAGGTTTTGACTTCTCTTGTGCGTTTAAGCTCTATAAAAAGATCTCCTCCCTACGTGCAGCAGGGGTTAAGTTGTAACAAGGGTGTGCGATCTACATGTGCGTATTATTTATATTAACCCGGCCAAGCGTTTGGCTGTCGCGTAGATCGACCCCAGTCAACGTAATGTCGTCTCGGTGACAACGAATGTCTTACCTCGGCTGCTCAGCGTCTCAATTTTGACGGACCGCGGAGAGTGGCGGAGTCCTTTTGTGCTTGGCTAGAAATGTTTGTAGGAATCAAGATATGCACTTGCGGATAAATAATACGGGTTTACTACGCTACAATTTCAGAAGGGCTTTTTTCAGGAGAGCCGATTCTGCCTTCTGAGCGTTTATTTAATTGAAAATGAGAATGTTGCTTCGAACTGCGCGTTGCACGCCGCGTATGTTATCCGCGTGTTTAGCGATAAGACGATCGCCGAAATTGGCCGTCGCTTTTATAAAGCAATTGTTCCCACTACCCTACTGTAGCTAATTGTCGGGCTATTTGCCCTTGTATTTGCGAGAAAGAGAGAGAGAGCACTAAGTTAGCTTAGCGCTAACACGCACAACGGACTTACAGGTGTTATGCGTTAGATGCACTGACGCTGGAGGTGATGCTTCGGTCGTCGTGCCTGCTCGGTCGGGTTGATGGCCGACGCTCTCTTTTCGCCCTCGATTGTGCGCTTATGCTGGTAGCAGTGGCTTCGCCCTGCCGCTGCGCCTTGGTTAGTCTCAATATCCATGGAACCACGCTGCTGGATAGGACGTGTCCATCAGTTCGTAAATTAGTCAGTGGCTTTAGCCACATGCGCTCACGAGCGCAGCTAGAATCGGAGAGAGTCTTTCTATTCTCTCTGCTTCGAACTTCTGTGTCTCTTTCTCCTTTTCTTGGGCTCCATCGCGTCGCCCGTCTCTCTTTCAGCGTCTCTATAGGCGCTGCGGTGGTCAGAGCGCTCTCTCTTGTCACGCTGCTTTCTCAATTCTCTCTCTTTCTCTCTTTCTATGAGCCTAACTTTACCTTTATGCTTTACGTGCGGCTGCTGTTGCCTCGATTATCGTTTCGTCGCGCGTGAGTGTGAGTGTTGTCTGTGCATATGTGTGAGTGAGTGTATCGTGTACTGTCGCAAAGTGACTAAACTCTGAGGCATCTAAGTGAGTTTGCCCCCCCCCCCCCCCCATCTCCATGGGGCCACGGCCAGCGGGGCTTTTACCCGATTTGAATCGGCAGCGGGACTGGGCTCTGTGGCTTGACCCGTTTGGAGTAGGAATTTTCATTATCCATGTTTGATTTATTTTCGGGGTTTCTTCCCCTAGCCTGTTTGATTCGTGGAGCATATTTTCTTTATGCTCTACCCTTCAGCCGGTTGAGAAGATCTCAACGCGCCGATGAGCATTCCCTTATCTGCCACCTAGGAGACCCACATACAGGGTATTGGCATCCCCGCGCGGGTGTGTGTGCGTGTGTTACAAAATTTACTTCTATTATTATAAGCAGTGATTAACTGGTTCAACCTATCAAGATTATATAATAGATCTTCTGGTAGTATAACTTTACCTTTATGACAACAATTTTGAAAATTTGTATCTTTAACATTTTATACATATTCAAAATGCTTTGCATTATAAAATTTACAGATTGCGTCTACTTTAACTGAATAATTCTCAGTAATTAATGTTGCATCTCAAGAAACATCATTTATGACACGCCGTGGCATAAACTTCGCTTTAAGTCACGCTCGTGTAAAATTGCACTCGCTAAATCTCGGTTTATGCACGTTGTTTTATAAAATATTGTAAAATACAAGGGGGTTAAAGGGATTTTACTCTCGTGGGGACTTACCACCCTCCCTTCGCTCGGGCGATATTGTCCCCACGAGAGTGAAACTACTTTACCGCAATAGTATCGTAATATACTATTATGTCGTGCAGAATCAATATTTTTTTAATCTCACTCTTTTATCTTTTCGTTTTTAATTAATTTCAGCTTTGTCTACTGCTCTTTTCTTGTCATAATCTAATATCCTTTTTAAATTTATTCTTTTATTATTTTTGGTCTTATCTGCTTTTGATCGTTTTTCACGTCTTTTTTTGTTTATTGCAGATTTTTTTTCTACACTTCCACACAGAAATTTCGATGTTAAATTGCTAAAACATTTTAATTAACCCAAGCCTTATCCGTAGTGCAATTTGCTACACATACTCGTCCTTTAACACGTGAGCCCGCGCAGGCTTCGTCAGTTTTATGCTACGTACCTTAGTCGCGAGAGACAAATATGAGAGAAGCGCGGGAAAGGGTAGGGTCAGGGATGAAATAACAAGAGCGAATTAAATCAAGAGTTAGCTTTATGTAAGGCAAAATCGGTGTACAGAGGCGCAAGGCAAGAGAGAGACGAAGCAGGGCTAATAATGCAGAGAGAGCAGACGAAGCAGCAACAATCCTCCAGGATACGCACGCAGTGGACAAAGCTAAGCAATTTTAAAATTCGACTATTTGGCTTGGTGGTAGAAAGTTAATTGTCGTGACAGCGCTGAACGCAGTAGCATGGGAAGCACGGGCTTTCTCTCTCTCTCTCTTACCTCATAAGTGTCGCTGCTTTGCCCTCTCGCTCTCACGACTTACTGTGTGCCGCTGGTAGCTATAATAGATAGCTGTTATATACATGGATCAGATATAGCCCTGGAAGGCGTCATAGCACACCGTCATATACCTCCCCCCCCCCCTCCGACGCTGTGTTGCTTAATAAGCGTGCTAGCTCTACCTCTCTACAGCTATCCGGGCGTTTAAGGTCAATGTATTCTATGCATTTGCAATTTCTAATAAATGACTATAAGGAAGATCAAGTGTATTATTTTTATATTATTTTTATTCAATCAGTCTTGGGCCTTAAAGTAAACACTTGGCTTTGCTGCATTCGGTGACACGAATGTACAAATCTATTTAATATACAACATAACCGGCAAATATATTTCAGTTACGTGCGGTAGTGTAGTTCCGTAAAAAGTGCACTGCAGGTATCTCTGACCTCAGAGATAACCTGCTCATAAAAAAGTAACTTTAAAAGGCACCAAAAATGGCTCAAAAAGCGCAGTTTACAGTCTGCTGCAACTTACGCAACTGCAGTCCAACAAGAGAAATGTCCTACGAAAGAACAAGCTGTTATTATGGACTTAATTGATGGTCTCACTATAGAAGATTATTGTATTGAAATCGGAAAATTGGTCTAACCCATAAACGTAAAATTTGTCTCAAGGATCTCGCAAAGACGCGTCTGTCTATACCTCAGTACAGTTGAACTAGCAAATAAACTTGTTCTCGAAATCAAAGAGCATCAACTAACGATTCGTCCACTGTATTCAAAGACGAAACTTATCTTAATTTCTAACGTACAACTGCTTATTCCATTTTCTGTTATTGAAAACGAACTTGCAACTCATGGTATCACGCCAACGTCCAAGATAACACACATAAAAGCATCATCTATCAGAACTACAGGATTTTCTTATCTTATGAGCTTACGCCGACAAATGTATATTCAACCAGAAGACCTTTCGAAACTGCCCGAAGCACTGAAAATAAGCTACGATGACATGGCTAGTTGGATATTTTTTTTTTACAGACAAACTTATATGTTTTACGTGCATAGAAGAAGGTCATAAACAGAAATTCTGTCAGAACCAAACAAATACTCTGCATGAACTATGCTCACCTCTACTGGATATTTTCTCTCATCCTATCGATGAATTTCCAAAACTAATCGAAAAGCAAACTAAAGGTCAGAATGACTCTACCACAATCATAGAATCGAAATTCCTGCAACTTCAGAATAAAAGAACCCACTCTCATACTACTTCTTCTGTTAGTGACAAACTTGATCCGAAAAAAGAACAAAAAATAAAAACATCTTCAAAAAAAAAAAAATGAAACCGTCCACTACGCTAACAGAAATTACCATAAAACTTGACCAGCCCTCGACTTCTTAAACTATAAGAAAGAGAAGTTAAAAATTGATACCAACGAGATGGCAAGTTTCATTTCGGAAACATACGGTTTGTCAGACATTCGAAATGTTGCCGGTAAATAAACAAGTGATCTCTCAAGCCTAGATGTCTGTTTAACACAAATATATAGCCAAATTGACAATCGACACATGAAATCGCGCATCACCAAAACATCTAAAAGAGAGTGAAACGCATCTATCTGTTAGTGAGTCCGGCAGTGAGGAGTGTTGATGAGTTTGAGAGTGTAAGGATTTTATAAATGGCTAATTACAATTTTACTCTGACACTAAAAATATTCTTTTGGGATATTCGAAGCGTAAAATCACGTAGAAACGGGTTGCAAGAAGCATTTCAAAATGTTGATATATTTGTGTGTGTAGAATCATGGCTATGCCCTAAAGACTTTTTTAAAATACCAGGTTTTAATACGTACAGAAAAGACAGAGATAATTCACGAGGAGGTGGTCTCCTGTTTTTAGTTACAACACATTTAAATTATTCATATATAGCTGAAATCTCGACACAAATTCCAGACGTGAAAATAGCAGGCATACGTATAACAAATACTACACCGAACCTGGACTTACTAGCCTAACATAAAATTCCGGGAAGCACTTTGACACAAACGAAATGGAATTCAGTCTTAAATAATATCAACAACAACATTGACGCGATTTTAGTCGGAGACTTCAACTCACATAACAGTAAGTGGAACTACAAGAAGACGGACATTAACAGCGATAGGCTTCATAATAGCGTTATACAAAAAACTTATTTGTGCATAATTGCAATACTACTACATACTCAAATGTTCAAAATAACAACAATAACTCTAATATTGATTTAGTCCTTTCAAACATGAAATCGCCGATAATATATCTGTAAATGTACAGGACGAAACATTTGGTTCAGACCCCGTTCCTATTATCCTAGAAGTAGAAACGCAAAGACATTTATACTTTAAACGCTCCTGTAGACTTAAATCTATCAGAACGGACTGGAAAAAGGTAGAAACCAATCTAAACATTATGTACTCTTCCTTCTTCTCTTCCGGATATAACTCTATGCTGGCATCTAAAAAATACGAATATTTTATAAATATTATCTCCGACTTAATTGTTGCTTCTAGGCACCGAAAAAATTATAATAAGAAAAAACAAACGCGAAATCCTGTCCCCTGGTGGGACGATGACTGCAACAGAATCAAAAGACTACGTCGGGCTTCTTTCAGAAAATGGGAATTCACAAATAACTTAATAGATCTTATAGATATACTTTTCTTTTGTCGAACTTGATATAAACTTTAATTCAGGCAAAAGAGAAGCATCCCCGGGTTTAGATAAAATAGATTACGAGTGCCTACAAAATCTGCCTGACACTTATAAACTACTGCTTCTCGACATTTTTAACGAAATGTATGGAAAGAGTGATTTTCCAAATGCCTGGAAGGACTCGGCAATTTATTTTATTGACAAACCGGATGGCAGTAGAGTGAGACCAATCGCCTTGACCTCGTGTCTATGCAAAACGTTCGAAAGGATGCTCAAAACTAGGCTGGAATACTGGATTAAAACGAACAATCTAATTTCAGTTCAGCAGTCTGGCTTTCGCAGAGGCAGATCGTGCAAAGACAACTTAGCCAACCTAACTCTCTATGTCGATAAAGCATTAAGTAAAAAAAAAATTACGTACTTGCAGCGTTTCTCGATGTTTCTGGCGCCTTTAGTAATCTTAAGCGACTTACTGTTGAATAAATTAGCTAGTATTAAATGCTCAGAGCAAGTAATCAAATTTACCGAATTTCTGACATAAATACCTACATACAAACATTGAGGGGCAAGAAATCACTGAAGTTTGTAAAGGGGTCCTACAGGGAGACGTACTGAGCCCTCTCTTCTACCTTGTATATGTAGCCGCCATTGAAAAAATTTACTTAAAAGTGTGACTATTTCACAATTTGCAGATGACACTGATATTTACTCAAATACTACTCCCCTTGATGAATGTGTAAAGGCCATCGAAAAATCAATTACCATCATCCAATATAATTTAGCAAATTAAGGACTCAAACTAGCTCCTTAAAAAACAGCGTAATATATTTCAACAACAACAATATTCAACCAGGAACTACAAAAATTCGTATTCAAAACCATAAAATAAAATCTAAAGAATGCACGCGCTTTTTGGGTATCATGTTCGATTACAAGCTAACTTTCTCTGCACACATTGTTATGATTCAAACAAGGTGCAACAAAGCAATGAATATGATAAAATTCTTATGCGGTACGTGGTATGGTTCAGACCCAGAGACTCTCCTCATACTGTATAAAAGTAACCTTCGATCTTTATTGGAATATGGCTGCTTTTTGTATTTCCCCAACAAAAAAAAAATACGCTAAAAAATTAGAACAAATACAGTACGCAGCCACGGCGACACCTCCCTTTTAATGGACAAATGTATTGCGATTAACCAGGCAATGCATATCGCATGGATATGACACACATGGATAGTTACATAATTATTTTCTCCGATTCTCTTAGTGCGCCGGGAACCCTTAATAGTCCTAACAGTAGTATCCGTAATAATCCTTTCATTCTACAAATTAAGAGTAAATTTAATTCTATCACTGAACAAAATACAAATAATAAGTTAAAACTTTACTGGATTTCTGCGCACGTGGGAATCGAGGGAAACGAATCTGCTGATCTCGCGGTCAAAAAAGATACAAATAAAAGTTATGTAAATCACCAAAGTATACCGTAAACTGATCTCTTTGAAACAGTAAAAAAGCAGCACTAGTGAATATGTCTAATCTTGCTAAAAAACAAGGGCAAAAAAAGGGAGTACTTGGCAATTTATAATAGAAAAAAGTAAACCTTGGTTTTATAACAAAAACCTCTCCAAAAAAGATATCGTTACAATTAATAGATGCAGATCTAATCATTATAACTTACGAGGAAGGGTCCCCAGGTGTATCTCACCGATTTTGATCATTTTGTGATATGTTGTAGTACTCGAAAAAATATTAGACACGTGTTTTTTCTTACGTGCTAACTTGTCGATTTAAGGGGTGAAAATCACCCTTGAAGTTTACCCCCAAAAACAGGTTTTTTCTAATATCTCAAAAACTATTTGGAGTTTTTAAATAAAACCAACGCTAAATTCTTTATTACAAAAAGACGCTACTGTAGGCACAACTTTTATCCCGAAGGGTGTCAAACCCTGTTTTTTTAGGGGTAAATGTGCAATTTTTCGCTATTTTTTCAATATAAAATTGATCAAATCGGCTAGATTTGGTTGAAAATTGCACTACCATCAAGAAAATAAGAAATTAAAGTTGACGTGTTTCGAGATTTACGAAGAAAAATTTTTTTCTTGATTGTTTTACCCCTGTGGTTATTTTTTTATTTTATCCTTAAATGAAAAATTAAATCCATGAATAATTTTTCAATTTTAAAATGTTTGGCAAGCGATATAAAATTAAAACATTTACTTCCTGATTTTTTTTTCCATTTATTTGTAGAGTTTCTTTGATGATCCATTTTAAAATTCTATAATTTTAAACTATTAATTTATAAATTATTCTGACAGTTTTAACAAGATTAGATAATTTCAAACAATGACATATTTAAGGATTCTTAAAATTTGTATCATACCAAAAATATAAAAAATACACTCTTCATTAAAAGTGCATTCATACGTAAACCTTATAGGAAATCTTATACAAAAATTATAGGAGTCATTAGTATTTTAAAATTTTCCAAATATATATATATATATATATATATATATATATCACATTGAAATTTTAAAACACATATAATGATATGTTATTGAAATACATTTTAAATTAAGTAAGTATATCTACATATTCCATAATATTTATTAATAGTACTTGCTATATATCATATGCTGATGATAATGCTATTGACCTGTTGATAATAGTTATCTGTGATAAATTTATCCGCGAGTCTTCGTGATAAATTTATTTTTATTTGTAATTCTGCAACTTGTGAAAGCATTGAAATCGGCATTTTTAATTACTTTGGTCAGTTCTACTTTATGTTTCTTTGAGTTTAAAAGTGTAATTCAACGTGTTAAATATAACAGTATAAAATAACAAGAACAGTTTTTCATTTTACAGTGTTAAATTTTTAGAGTGGAATAAAATGTTTGTAAATCCCATGAACATGTTAAACTTGCTTTTAATAACATTTCAAGCACTTAATCTGAAAGAAACTCCAATAACACAGCGAGAAAGAGATTTAAAAGAGCATACTGAACAAATTTTATTAAACTCTATGCATGAATTTAATGAATTTGAAGTTTTTGAGGATGAAACTCTTGATTTTGCAGAACCTTATAAAGCTATTCAAATGCAGGTTGTAGAAGATGATGACAGAGATAGTATTACAGATGAAAGTTTTCAGCAGTGCACATCAGATGTTGAAGAATTAGATCATGATTATACAGCAAGAGCAGTAGAGTTTTGGAGAAGTGGTGTTAATAAAAATTTAAATTTAAAAACCGTTCAAAATAGATTTCGAAAGGTAACACCAATAACACAATTAAAACGTTGGACGAAAACTTTAAATAAAGGTGGAACTTATAGAGAAAAAATAGCTAGAATTTGTTCATTTGTGTTAGAAAATTTCAAAGCTGCTGTTGATGCTGGACATATTATCCATGATATAGATTTACAGAAATGGGCCCTGCAAGCACAAAAGGATATTGGTCATGAAGATTTTCGTTTCAAAGCATCAAAACATTGGGTAAAAAATTTTAAGAGAGCCCATAGAATTGTTGGAAGAAAAATTAATAAATTTATTACCAAAAAAACAATAGAAGGAGCAGATTATTTACAAAAAAAGCTGATAAATTTGTTATTGAAGTGAAAAATCTTATTAAAGAAAAATGAATAGAAATTGTTTATAATTCAGATCAAAGTGGATTTCAATTAGAAGTTCATTCTGGCCGTACATTAGCAATCGAAGGGGAAAGTCAAGTAGAATGATTGGTGCAATCTGTAGCTTCTACGACTCATAGTTATACAATACAACCAACAATATCTGGTGACGGTAGACTTCTTTCCCCTCTTTTTATCGTTCTTAAAGAAAAAACTGGTGAATTTGGGCCAGTTGTATCACAAGAGTTGTTCAGACCAGCTAACATTTATGCAATGGCTTCTAAATCAGGAAAATTAACTTCAGGTATTATTTCATATTAGGCGTATTCGAATAATTATGATACTATTTTGGATTCAGAAGGCATCCTGTGTTATTATTAGTGATCATTTTTTTGTTTTAATTTGTATTCTATTAAAAATTACTAAAATTTGAAATTCGTCTGATTTTAGATCATTTTAAAACATGGCTCAAAGAAGTATATTTTCCGACTGTTGGTTTATCAAGTGTACTTTTGGTAGACTCATGGACTGGGCACTGTCCTTCAGCCGTAGAAGAAGTAAAACCTACTAATAAAGAAATAACTTTAAAAATAATTCCAAAAGGAACTACAGGCAAAATAGAACCGCTAGATGTTTTTGGATTTAGGGTTTGTTAAAATTATGTAAGACACTTTTCGGACAGCGTGATATTGCTGAATGAAGAATTGAATCTTCATTTAAGAAACAATATCATTAAACTTCAATCTTTAGTGCACAATCAACTATCTTCTCCGAGATACATAAATCTGTTTAAATATTTATGGTATAAAAGTGGTTACACGGATGTTCATCCTGAAAATTTTGAAAATCCAATATTGTTAAGCAGTTTTCATATTCCAACGACGATCGTGGCGGCGCGGTCTACGTTGTTGCTTGCTATTTTTATGCACTCGGGTTCGAGTCCAAGTCTCAGCATATTTTTTTTTTCTACTTGCTGATAAAATATATAGTATACAATAATAACGCAATATGCCATTCTACTTCTGCAATTATATTTCAATTTAGGTAAGTATACGGTACAGAGGGGATCTGCAATGTATAACTACCATTATTTATAGTTTTTTACGTAAAGAAAAAATACAATTTTAAATAAATTTAAATTATCTTATTAGCACGATAACGTTTTATTAATTGCATTGATATTAAAAAAAATTATTAATTTGTATTCCTAAAATTCAAGAAGTTTCATTGTATACTTTTTTCATAAACGATTAAGTAAGTTATACCTATATTTATTGCAGGCCCACTGTATACTTACCTAAATTGAAATATAATTGCAGAAGCAGAATGGCATATTGCGTTATTATTGTATATTGTATATTTTATCAGCCAGTAGAAAAAAAAAGTTTTGCTGAGACTCGGACTCGAACCCGAGTGCATAAGAATACCAAGCAACAACGAAGACTGCGCCGCCACAATCATCGTTGATGAAGAAAAACTGAAAGTAGCATATGTTTATTGGGAGGCTGGGGTGGCTTTTTAGTTTAATTTAATTTTGTTTAAGCTTAAACTTAATTTTTTCGTTTTAATGTAATTGTGAAAACATTATCGTACTGATAAAATAATGTAAATTTATTTAAAATTGTATTTTTTCGTTACCCATAAAACTATAAATAATTGTAGTTACACATTGTACGTCCCCTATGTACTAAAAGAATAATGATATTTTTGATACAGTGTGCGTAAAATGCACTTTGCAAAAAATAACGTTCGATACACGTGCGCAAAAGTTGATTCTAAACTCGTGAGATTGTCACCCTCACTTTGCTCGAGCGACAAACCTCCCACTCGTATAGAATCAACTTTTGCGCACTTGTATCGAAATATACTATTCTTATTGTTTTTACGCATTATAAACATTTTATAAGAAAATAAAAAAAAGAAAAAATTTGCCGAACCTCGGACACGAACTCGAGTGCATATAAATACCAAGCAACAACGTAGACCGCGCCGCCACGATCGTCGTTGGTGTATGAAAACTGAAAGTAGCATATGTTTATCGGGAGGCTGGGGTGGCTTGTTAGTTTAATTTAGCTTTGTTTAAACTTAAGCTTAACGTGTTTGTGTCGGTTTAACCATAATCCGTCTAAAAAATTAAAGTTTTTAATTATGAAGGTTGATTTCATAAAAACGATCATGGCCACTGACATTAAGGGCTTAGAGTTAATTGTTTATGGATCATATTCACCACGTAAGC
This sequence comes from Nasonia oneida, assembly GCA_037356405.1. Lineage (NCBI taxonomy): Eukaryota > Metazoa > Arthropoda > Insecta > Hymenoptera > Pteromalidae > Nasonia > Nasonia oneida. Next base: position 84,651 of record JAZHPH010000268.1, on the reverse strand, counting down.
CCGAATCCTTGACAGTTACCGCCGCTTATGCTATTTCTCCTATATGCTCTGCCGCGCCGCGATGTGATTGTGTACTCTCTACTTCCCTCTTCGCCGCTGCTGGTGGTGGGGAAGCTAGTTGCGTACGGCCGCCCCTACTTCTCCTCCGCTGCTTCTAGATGCGTATAGTTCGGAGCGAAAACCGCAAGGCGGCGCTAGCTTAGTACTGTATATCGCACGGCATGCTTTCGCCCATGCTCACCGACAATCTCTCCTCTAATCTCTGGTAGAATGTATTCGAAATAAAATTTATTACACAAGAGTTCAAAATTTTAATTTATTTCAAACCTGCAATAATTCATTGTAAAATGAAATGATTTTCATCGATATTCAATGTTGTTTTATTAAAAATTAAAAAATATACAATAAATGTGTAAATCTGCAAATGAATTTAAAAAATTTAAAAATAATTCAAGAATATAATTTTTTATTTAAGGATAAAATAAAAAAATAACCTCAAGGGTAAAACAATCAAGAAAAAAAATTTTTCTTCGTAAATCGCGAAAGATGTCAACTTTAATTTCTTATTTTCTTGATGATAGTGCAATTTTCAACCAAATCTAGCAGATTTGATCAATTTTATATTGAAAAAATAGCGAAAAATTGCACATTTACCCCTAAAAAAACGAGTTAGCATGTAAGAAAAAACACGTGTCTAATATTTTCTCGAGTACTACAACATATCACAAAATGATCAAAATCGGTGAGATACACTTGGGGACCCTTCCTTGTTAGCAGCATCCTTGTACTGTATACATATTGTAACAGATTCAAAATGTGACTGTGACTACGAGCAACAGGTCCTTGACCACACACTGTGTAATTGTCCTAAATACGAATTGCAAAGACAAAAGTTAATCACGAAACTAAAAAAGTTAAATCAATACCCACCGTTAACAATTAAGTCATTTTTGTCTACCCTTGACGTAAGGATCTTAAATATTATTTGTAATAGCTTTGAAGAATGTGATCTAAAAATATAAATAACCTGCGGTTGTCTAAGTACAACAAAATTCAAATAAAAATATTGTTATTTCTTTGATTGAATTGTGCTACTCTAATGCTGTATAAGTCCTTTAATTGAACTTAGATAAGCTTAATAAAAAAAATCTTTATTCATAAATGAACACTACTTGCAAAAGAAAAAATTCACTTTTTTGAGGGGATACCTCCTTCTCTTTTTACAATAATAATTTGACTAAAATAAAAAATATCATATTGGCCGTAGGCCTAGTTGCTGAGCAGACAGTACCGTTCAAGGAAAGAAAGATAAGGAAAGAATGTCGGACGTTGTCCTTTAATTTCTTCTGTTGTGGAAGTCGTACAAGAGATCTGTTTCGTGGATCTCGATGTTGGGACAGTTCCTTAAATCAGATTGGACATTGGACTCCTGGCTCGGTGAATGCTGGGAGAGTAGCTTTTGCCGTCTTCTTGTGCAGGCGGCGCTCTTCGAATTCTGCGTTTAATGCCCTGATGTTTTCCTCTTTTTCCTTTCTTTTTGCTTATTCTGCTTAGGCTAATGCAGCTTCCGCCTTATGGTTTTCCCTTGCTGCAGTAGCGGCCGCTTCTTCTCTTACCTTACGTGCTTTCTTGGCCGCTTTTAATTCTTTGCGACTCGGGCCTCTCTGCTATTTGCGGATGGCTCCTTTGCCCGTCGGCAGAGACTTTTCGGCCGATTGCGCGGTCTTCGTCGGCTGAATAGGCTTGTCTGCTGCCAGAGGGTTTTGCTGAGGAGTTAGCGTAGTTCTCGGTCAGTTGGCCATGGCTTTTCATATCGCCAAGTCCATAATCTCCCCGGAGTTCCTTGCCAGTTTCGAGAGCTTCCTCAAGTGCGACGATGAACTGCACCCGGACTTCGACTGGTTTTTGCGCTAGGTGCTTGCTCTCAATCTCCGCTCATGTGGGCGTCCTCAATTTTCTTGAGTTTCACCTGCAGTTTTCTTACTTGCTGCTATTCTCTCATCGGAGTATCGGGAACTACGAAGAGCGAGCGGTTGCACAGATCCGTGTCTGAGATTGCTCTACCTGCACGACATGTAAAGATTTGATATTTTTTCCGTCTACCGCGTTTTTTCGGTCTTTTTGATCTTCAACCGTTGACTCTTAAGTTTCTTTGGATAGTACATGAATTTTTTTTATCACTTTATCGCCTACTGAAAATTCAATATTTTTAAGTCTTGCGTTGAAATACTTCGCCTGACGTTTTTGCGTTTCTTGTGCGTTTACGATTGCAGATAGCCTTCAATATACGGGCGGTACTTGCGTATGGCTCATATAACTGCTAAATACTCCCGTTCGCTAGTTTTCGCCGAATTCGGGATAGAGTCGCTCCCTTATTTATTTTAATATTCCGCGTGAATTTATTCAAAACCCTTCCCAAACTAATGAACAGGTCTCGTTGAACTGTAGGTCAAAAGGCCTCCAACAAGCGAAGTCCAGTCAACCCTTCAGGTAACTCGACAAGTCCTCCCAAAATATATTTGTAAAATAAGCGGCAGCGTTTAAAGCCTGCTCACTTTACAAATTCCCAAACCTTTAAATATTCATTAATTAACTTATATAATTTGCACTTATTTTTCTTTTAGAAGATTGTAGCAAATTCTGAGTTTACTGGATTGTAAACTCCTTCCTTCTTGTTTTTGATAAATAATAAAGTTTTTAGTGATTGATATATGTCCGAGAAATAATTAAATAAAACTTTACTACAAGTATGTTTTAGTAATGTATATTTTGAAATCTTTGAAAATTGTTGTCCATACTTTAGCCACCACGGCTTGAAAAAATACAATATTTAAAACTTATAATTATGCTTGGGAGCAGCCACCTCGGCTGAACTCCTCGACGAGCCTCTCATACCAGACTGAACTTTTCTCTATACGTTTTTCTTCCCTTCGCCCCCGCGTCGCATCTTTTTCATAGGCCCATACCTTTGAGTCCGCATCTGCGCCCTCTATATCGGTCATCGACATAGAGCATCGCTGCTTTCCGCTTGGTGCCTCTTCCGATCTTCTTCCGCTCCACCTTCGGTCTCACCCGCGCTATTTTCCTAGCCCTGCCGATTTTCCGCTAGATGGCTCTCCCTGTACTATTTCTAATTTTCTTAAAGTTTAATTCTAATTATTTCTAAATTTTACAATATTTGCTTATATATAATAACAATTATCAACTATGATTCTAATTTACTATCGCGATCGATTTCAAATCTATTATAACTTAACTGCTATTTCTAACTAGTTTTGTTTTATAAACTATCTAATTAAACTAAAAGCATATCGTAAAACCTGTGTGAGTATAAATTTCTTTCTACGCCACGAATACGAGTTCTACATCTTTAAAATAAATAAAATATGCACAGTTGCAACTTAATACTTTTCAACTGTCCATACTTTATATGAATCTTAATTTTTATTTTATTTATTATAAATAGTCTACTTTTTAAATTTTAAATTTGCTTTGCGCAGCTTTGCATCCTGCGACGCAGTACAAACAAAGTTCGAGGCGCCAGATTGTCACTCGCAATTTCTCCAGATACTTTGGTTTTTCTGCGCACAAATTCTAAGATAGGGCCGCTGCCTGCCGTACACCGATCATGATCGCTGTACCTGCGCGCTCATAATGGCTATTTCTTCGGACTGCCTAATTGCGCTATCCGGAGGCTCGCCCGTTCTTAAGCTCTACGGAATATATAATTTTTTTTGTCACGCAGCTGCGTCGTTATTTTATTTAATTTAAATTTTTATTATTTTTTATTTAACCTATGACGTAACAGTGCCTGAGGCATCGCAGTGTATGCAGAAGGTTTCGAAAAAATTCAGCCAATGCAGGACATTGCCGCTCCCAGCCCTTATTATAGCAGGTTGATTTCTTTGTAAGCCGAGTTAAGGGGTCCAGCCTGGATTAAATCCTGCAAAGAAAAACAAAGAAAAAATATTTGTTTAATAACAATTTTTTTTCTTCACGTAAATTATAAAACAAAAAATACCTACTAAAAATATTTACAATATACTGTAACGAGGAACAACGTCCCTCGCCACGCCGGTAATCGAGGCAGGATAGAGAGTGACGAAATAGGGCGGAGTTGGCTCAAGCGGTAGAACGCGCGCCTAGAGATCTCGGGAGCGCCGGATCGATTCTCGGTCCCGGCGTCTCCTTTTGTGATTCTCTCCTCTCACGTCGTCTCACCCCGTTACAATACTCTATTTATACTAAAAAATATCATATATATACCATACAAAATCACTCGCCAAAATTCCAGACATTTTACTATATAAATAAGTGTTTTTAGTCACTTGCTACGGCTTTGTGAAAGATCCGGACCGTCTTCTTTACTCTACCCAGGCTTAAAATGTACCTTAAACATGCCCTCCAGACTTTCTGAAAGACATTTCCAAACAATCTACTATTATATGAGAGTGCTTAATGTACCTGTGTGCCGTGAAGCCATTCACATCTTATTATTATTTATAATTCATAGCACATTATTTACATGCTGCCCATATATATCTAAAATAAGAGATGATTTATTTGTTTATTATTAATTTATCAAGTGGCGCGGTAGCGCCACGAAGGCAAGATTGAGAAGCAGACGAAGCTTTGGCGCCCGCGACACTATTTACTTCTATATTGGTATCCGAAATTTTACTTTTAAGAAAAACAATCTTTCCATAATTGTTTCTAAGTAATTTTTATATATTATTACATTCATGTGCTAATCAGTGATTTTTAATAGAAGTTTTCAAAAAAACGCTGTCATTTATATAATATAAACAATGTTGTATATGATTTGCTCAAATCATTATCTTTTTCTCCAATGTGAAAGGACGGCGAAGTTAGTCGCCTCCAGTGTGAAAGGACGGTGAAGATAGCTGCGCATAAAAATTGATAGGGAATTGCTTTTCCACCTTTTTTACATATCCTCACATTCCTCATATCATTGCGGGGTTACATACAAAAAAATATTCTGCAGCGTCCTATTAAATTAAGAGTTTATATTATAGGTATAAAAATCATTCAAGAGCGGTGTTTAGGTGTACAAGGTTGCCGGTGACGAGGTCTAGGTAGTTCGCCCCGTGGTTTTTGGTGTCTAGGTGTAAAAATCATTTGAACGCGGTGTTCATGTGTACGGGGTGGCCGATGACGAGGTCTAGGTGGTGCGCTCCGTGGTTTTTGGTGTCCAGGAATTGTCACGGGGCAACTGGGCTTTAGTGCGACAGCCGCGAAGATGCCGTCGCGTCAACGAGGGGAATTACTCACTCTTTTATCTCCGCACGGCTATCCCTCGATGATGCTGGAGTCGAAGACGGACGTTAGCCGTCTGTGCAATGCCGACTCCGTACTATGCAGCCGCGCCGAGATGTAACCGGCTTTACTCTGCCCGGGTTCGTCGGAAGGACGCGACGGGAATACGGAATAAACACTCGTGCATTCGTGTATCATGAAAAGATGTCTATATTCTGTATTATATTAGTACAATAGATCACGCGTCGCGAGAGGACGAGTTCGCAGTCGCGGTTCGTACCGGAGACGAGCCGACGACTCGGTGGCAGCGAGTCTCGGCCTCGACGTCTACAGCCGATTCGGTTGTTCATATATTGCGCAATAGCTAATATGACGGACTTACAGCAGTCGACGCGCGCGTGAAGTACTCGGTCGCCGCGTGTCCGTCGGTCGCCGACGGGGAAGGTCCTTGATGGCCGGGAGGCGTCCCTCTCGGTTGAATCAGCGACATGCTGGGGTACCCCTGATGTTCCAGGTGAAGGTGTCTCGGGTGCTTCTTCCAGCAAGTGATCTCGGGCCGTCGCTGTTCTCTCTCATCTCAATCAAGCGGATATCGCGGGTGATGCACCGGTATAAAACAGCTCGCGTACGTCTAGGTCGTCCTAGCGCCTTTTCCTGTCTGTACCGCGCGCTTCCCGAATACCGCCGAGTTGGCAACGTCGCCTCACGCATGAAATGGTCTCGCGATGGGGCGAGCGCACAAAATTCATAATTCGCGTTCGCTCATCACACCCCCTTCCAGACGCTGCGTAGCCCTGCGAAGCAGCTCTGCAACATCGCCGCGCGCCTGACCTGGTAAAGCTGTCAATGCGGTACTAATAGGGTAGGAAGGATCGGAAGAAAAACAGGGTGATCGTAGAGAACTAAGGCACTATATTTCCCTCCAACTCCGTCCGCTCTCTACACCTGTCCTACTTCTTTTTGCAGTCCCGGGATGTAGACGCCAAGATTTCCTTATGGCGCTTTCACTCCGGGTAATAGTGGGATCGCCGCACCCCCGGATATCCGCACACATAGCAGCGCGGTTCTTCTGCCCTCTTCCTTAAATACTCCGCGCGCTGCTGCTCCTTTTGGCAGGCCATCTCTTCTTCATGGCGCGCACGCGCGAGGCGTGCTTGCGCTTGGCGCGCGGCTTGCTGTTCGAAGCGCGCCTTCTCCTCGAGGCGCTCGCGCTCTTCGCGGAGCCGGTCAAGGCGATCCTGCGCCTTGCGCTCTTTTGCCTCGAACGCGCGGCGACGGTCGTTCCTCCGTCGCCGAGCCCCAGCAAGGAGGACTTGCTCCTCCCGCCGATCTTCGATCCGGCGGGCCCACACCCGTGCCTCTGGGTCGGCCCGCGATCCGGCAGCCGGGAGGTACGCATCAAAGCGCGCAAAGAGGTCCACTTCCCAGACCTCCGACTCCTGGATCATGTCCCTCAAGATGCGCAACTCCTTGCGCAGCTCCACCCAGCTGTCAGCGCGCTCTTCCTCGCCGAGAGAGCTCGTTCCCGGTGTTGATGGCTCAGGGGTTACACCCCAGGCTCCTGTCTCTTCGCTCGCCGGTTCGTTCGCCGGCGAGTCTACAGTCGGGCGGCCACCTCTCTCGATTACCGTGGCCGCCGTCTCGTCGAGGTCGTCCTCGGCCTAGTTCGCGGCCCCGGCCTCAGCCTCCTTTTCGGCCCATTCACCAGCCGCTTGTTCGGCCTCTTCTCGGGCGCGGCTCGCCACCTCGGAGAGGGTCACCAGCTCCGAGAAGGCTTGCAGCACTACCTCCGAGTGGGCTGCGGGCCATCCAATGCCCGTCGCGGCCGCGAGACGCAGCATACGCGCCGTCCCAGTTTCACGACGTGCTTCTTCTTCGAGGCTCTTCTCTGCTGGTTCCATCTTCGGCTGTTCGGGTAAAAGGAGGAAAGAGAAGGGTGACGATTATGGTAATGACAGCTAGTTATCGAGAATATAAAAGATTATGCGTTCATGCATGCGCGGCGCGATTCGTCGCACGCGTCTTTCGGGGTGATTTTTCCGTCTCATCACTAACTTTCGCTTTGACTGAGCCCTTCGGTCGGCCGGGCTTGCGCTTGACAATTCGCTGTTTTTCCGGCGGCTCGCTTGTCGTTACAATCTTTCGCGGTCTTCCGCGCGGACGGCAAGGAGGTTCCCCCGCCGCTCCTACTGAGCCTTTCGCTGCTCTGCCGCTACACGCGTCCGCTGGCGCGGTTACACGCTTTCTCGTTCCTTTGTCACGCTTATCCTCGCCCCCCGTCCCTATATCCGACGGTTCGAGCTCAGGCTCGTCTCCGCACGCTGCAGGCGGGTCGCGTGTCGCCTCTGCTTCGCTATCATCCCTCGGTGGTCGGGTTTGGTCGTTATCCGCTTCGTCGTCTAATTCGTCGCCTACCTCGTCCTCTGCCGTATCATAGAAGATTTTCATCTCTTCCGCCGGTACCAGCTTCTCGACTTTTCCGTCTTTGTCGGTTAGCTCGAATGTGTTCGAGCCGACCTGTGCGGTGATGGTGTACGGGCCTACATACGGCAAGGCTAGTTTCGCCGCTATTCCGCCGGCGACTGACGACAGTACGTGCCTTCTCTTGGCGACGATATTGCCGACCTTGAAGGTCGCTGCTCGGCGACGAGCATCGAAATATGAAGCGTGGCGACCCTGCGCCTCGCCAAACCGGGCTTTCGCTCGCTCGTGTAAAGCTGGTAGCTTGGCGAGGCGGGCTTGCCAATCACCTACAGCTCCCTGCCGCGCCGCTTCTTCGTCTTCTTTTGTTCTGAGCGACGCTAGCATCGCTGGTTATCTGCCGAAATTCATCATTGCCGGCGAGGCACCCGTAGCCTCGTGTACCGCGGTATTAAACGAGAATGCGATCTCGCTGAGGTGCTCATCCCACGATCTATGATTTTCTTCTGCGAACGCGGCGATCTCCCTCTTGAGCGTTCGGTTTACTCGCTCAACCGGGTTAGCTTGCGGATGGTATGGTGGCGAGTACGAATGCTGAATGCCCTGCGCCGCCAGGTACTCGTTTATCGTTTTATTTCTGAATTCGGTGCCATTATCGGAATGAAAGATCTCGGGCGCTCCGAATCTCAGAATGACTCTTTCTTTCAGTGCTGCGAGTATCGATTTGCGGTTTGCTTTTCTGAGAGGTATGCACTCTATCCACCGAGTGAATAGATCCTGGAAGACCAGTGCATTCATGACCTTTGGCTGACTTTGGCAAGGGGCCCATGATATCCCCTGCCACCCACTGCCAGGGTTTTCGCACTACGCACTTGCCCATAAACTCCTGCGGTGCGCGCTGTTCTACTTTTCCCAGCTGGCAGAGTCGACAGCGTTGTACGTATCTTGCTACGTCTCTATACACTCTTGGCCAGAAATACTTTTCCGTCACTCTCTTGTATGTTTTTTTGCGGCCGAAATGTCCAGCCGTCGGCTGATCATGACATTCTTGCAGCACTTGCAGTCGTTTTTCCGCCGGGACGACGAGCTTCCAGGCATCATCGTCGTCTCCCATGGCGCCCGTGATGTCAGGGTCCGGCCTGTACTTGTACATCCGCCCCCCCCCCACAATTTTCCATTCCGGAAAATTTTCTGGTTTCTCCTTGACTGCTTTGAACCGGTCATTATACCAGCAGTCTTGGGGTTGCGGATCCTGACTCACTGTTGCTATCTCTGGCTCTTCATACATCCGAGACAGAGCATCTGGCACATGGTGGTCGGCGCCTTTCCGATGTTCGATTGTGTATTTGTGTCCTTGCAGCTCGAGTGCCCAGCGAGCCAATCTGTCTGTTGGATTGCGCAGATTACACAGCCACCTCCAACTGCTGTGGTCTGTTATTACCTTAAATTCGTAGCCTTCTATGTACTGGCGAAACTTGCGCACCGCAAACAGTATGGCTAAGCACTCCCGCTCGCTGACTGTATAGTTTCTTTCAGCTGGCGTGAGCACTCGGCTGGCGAACTCAAGAACTCGCTCCTGTCCATTTATATTTTGCGTCAATATAACACCGAGACCCGTATCACTCGCATCGGTTTGTATGACGAATTGCTGGTCGAAATCTGGACTGGTGCAGTACTGGTGCCGAAGCGACGAGAGCTTTTATCTTTATCTAGCTTGTGCTGCAGAGACTTTCTTCTCTGCCCTGGTGACTCTAGGGCTAGCGCTCCTACTCACCGCCTTTTCGGTCTTCTTGGAGTTTCGCGAGCGTGTGTCGACCGTCCTCACGCGCTCGCTTCCTCTTTTCCCTCCGGACAATCTCGCTTAAAGTGTCCGGGTTTGTTGCAGTTATAACACAGCGCTTCGCTCTTCGGCTTACTGCCCTGGTGTTTGTTCTGATGCGTGCTATGTCTCTTCTGCTCGTACCTGTTGCTGCGCTCGCTTTCTGATCATATTGCCTTCTTGAATTTTGTCAGCCTTTCGTCCAACATTCTGCTAAACATTTCTGCCAGTTGCGTGTTTCCGTCGTTCGCCTATGCAAGTTCGACTGCTGCGACTTTTGGTGGTGCTGTGGCTGGTTTGAGTTTCGTCGGTGAGACATACGCTAGTGATGCTAGCATAGTCTGCTCGGGTGGTGGTGGCGCGCGGTACTCTTGACTGCTCGCCAGTACAGTTTCGGCCTCTTCTGCTTTCTCTCGGAAGCTATCCCAATTGTAGCAATCCATACGTGTTGTCAACCTTTGCAATTCTGGTTTTAAGTTTTTATGCAGCAGGTCTGACTGCTTCTCCAAGCACGGACGAGGCTTCATCTCTTTCATCATTCTGCCGAGGCACGTCACGTAGTCGCGCACAGGCTCGTGCGCGCCTTGGTACCGTTTTTCGGCGTCGGAGGCCAGGCGTTGTTGGAAGCGCCTGTTCGTCCCGTACCACCTTGTAGCTGCCGTTCGAAATTCTTCCCAGCACCTCCAGTTGTCTTTATTATTTTCGTACCACTCCGCCGCAACACCCGTGAACACGTGTGGCAGTGATTACATTTTCTCGGTCTCTGTCATCTGTGCTAGCCTCATGTTCGACTCTAGGCGATCCAGAAACCTGTCGATTCTATCTGTCATGATCCCAGAAAATCGCAAGTCCCACTTGCGGACTATCGTCACGATATCTCTCACGAATGTTCTCGTCGTGCCTCGGTTTGGTGCGGGCGAGTGTCTTTCTGCCACTTCGCGCCATTCTCTTCACCTGTTTCTGGGAGTTGCGCCTCTCGCGCTTGTTGTCGGGGTTGACGTCTCAAAATTTGTCGCGTCGCTGAACGTGACTCTTGATGGCGGTTGTCTCGACTCGCCGTCCGTCCTGGTGCTGGAGGCACGCGCTTCCGTGCGCTTTTGCTTGAGTTGGCTCACCTCCTCTTGCAGACTTCTAACCGTTCGCTGCATTTTTTCCAGGTAATCTACCATGCCTGGTGGCATCGTGTACTCTTGTCCGTCCACCCCCGCGATGCAGTCTTTAAACTCGTCCTTATCCGCCCCGGCTTCTTCGTGTGCATTTTCTGGTACGACGACGTTCTCTTCGACGGCGTTGTCTAACGTTCTCTGTAGTCGTCCTTGGGTTCCTGGGTTTGAAATCAGCTCTTCTAGTGGATGCGGATTAATGCCGATTCTTTTCTCTTCTGCACAAGTGGTCTCCAAGAATGATCTGCGGCTCTCCGCTCTCTCTTGTTTTACTGCCGCGGCTCCTAGTTCGCCTGTCGGCTCGAAGTCCGACGGGTCATATTCGCCCATCAGCCACCTGTACAGACGCACCCATTGGTCTTCTGAATTTCCGTCCTGCCTTAGTCGTAGGCTCGACAATGTTTGTCGCAGCTCGCCCCTGGTGAGGTTCAGTACCCAGTTTCCAACGTCGTCTTCCATGCCGTTTAACATTATCTGGGTTTCTTCTGATTTATTTATTCTGCGCACGCTTTAGCAACAAGTATTGCTCGCTAGAGTCGAGCGCGCGTGTGCATGTGTTTCGCCATTCCTAGCTGTGCGTTACGCTCGCTTACGCCATTGTGTCCCCAGTCGGTGCGACAAGTAGCAGGAGGTGAGAAAAAAAAGAAAACAAAAAGATGACACAAATCCTGCTTATCTTGTCGTTCGCTAAATTCGTAACCGGAAAAAAATAATAAATCGATATTGTGGTTGTCGTCCTCACGTCGAGCCACTCGATAATCCGACCGGTGACACTGCCACTCCTGTTACTATTTTAGCAACTCTGAAGATAATTACTATTTAACTTGCCATGCCCGTTTCACTTTGTTTATTGTTGGACAACTTAAAATTTCTTTTTATGTATTAGAACGTTATACAAACTCCATAAGTACAATGAAACGGGCATGGCAAGTTAAATAGTAATTATCTTGAGAGTTGCTCCTCGCTTCATTACGATTAAATATGATAAACTTGACTTTGTTTGATTGATCTCAGTTCTTTTCTATCTGTAATTTCGTTGCGGAATATATTAAACTCGTCTAACCATTTACTTTTTCAAAAGTTAATTTTTGTATCTACTTCAACTATTATATTAAAGTATACTTAAAGTATCTGTGTGCCGTGAATCCATTCACATCATTCCTCAATAACTGACATTTTATTAGTATATTATTAATTTAATATTTCATGATATACGATATTTTTCGCCATTTTAAAAGAATAAATCACACAATTTAATCTTTTCCAAAGAATGAAATTTTGATTCACCATTTCAAAAGAATAAATAGCGATAGCGCGTGCTATACCCTGGCATAATGTACCAAGTCTGGCACCGCCTACAGTAATGTCAGCTGCCCCCATAGACGGGGAGATTCAGGAGCCTTTATACAATAGGTTCAGTTCAGCTGTTCCGCTCGTTCAAAATGTAGCAAAGAAGAGGTCCACTATCTATATGATTACCATTCATGATTGTTCATTTGTCTATTAAATTGATCGAATTTCGCATTTAAATAGTATATTTTAAGTTTTAATCGAACTATAATATAAACGTAGCAAAAAAGCGCCATATTTTATTACAAAATTCAATTAATTTAATAAGCCGTTTTACAGTCATGAATGTCTAATATACAGATAGTGGACCGCCTCTTTGCTACGTTTTGAATAAGACACGACTGAATAGCTGAACTGAACAAGCTGAACAGCTGAACTGAACCTATTGTAGAAAGGCTCCAGGGGGTTGGACACATGCCAGAATGAAGAAAAATTCTTATAACATGGGAACCACGAACGAACTCGGGGGAAACTCACAAGAGAACCTGAAAGTGGAGACCTTAAGGGTGCCAACAACACAAGACGGTGGATATCCAATCCACAAATCAAGCAGCAGTACCAGTATATGTAGTGCCATGAGTGCTGCAGGATACCGATATGAGAGTGGAACGGTAGGCAAAGAGAGCCAGACCACAAGGGAATGACTACAAGCCCATGCCAGCTTGCGTGACAAGATACGGGAGGTAAGAGAAATGGCCAGGGAAATTACCGAAACCCTGGATAAGTAGAAGGGCGTGAACTCGAAGATTAAAAATAAATTACTTTTGTTACTAGTCAAAAGTGCAACGAAAAGTGACGGACCCCGGGCTTGAACCGGGATCCTCTGGCTTGGAAGGCAGACGTTCTGTCGTCGCGCAACGGCCGCCACCGCATTGCACTCTTCTACTCGTCTTCTTATAGTAATTAGAAATTCGTGACGTGTGTACACACGTGACAATGGTTTGAAATTAAATATATACTTAGTCTAAAAAGTCCCTTACGATGACACGATGTCAACTAGGAATGAGTACATCTGATATCGATCGAAATTACTGTCTATCATATCTCTATCAAATATCTATCATATCTCGTAGACGATGTACAGGTGCCAGAACGACTGCCAGGACAACGGGACATCGTCTACGGATGAGAGCACCGTATTTCGATCAAAATTATCGTCGAATATCTGTCATATCTCGTAGACGATGCCCAGGTGTCAGGACGACTGCCAGGACGACCGGACATTGTCTACGGATGAGAGCACTAGGTGTATATATCTTATAAAGACCAGAAATATCAACTTATTTACTGAAACTTAGCCCTCGGATCGCACAAGAGCGGCATACACAGGCGCTACATGCGAAACAAGGATTCTCTTGCTTAGGATCTCCTCATATATAACTAGAAAAAAATGAATATTTTTATTAGAGTGCTTTTAAAATAATCAGATTTAGATTATGATAAGACGAATTATTTTTGTTACCAATAACAAGCTATTTTCGCCCAAATAGTAACAGCTTTAACAGTAACAATAGGATTTGGAGAATAACATGCTTTTGAAAAAAGTACTATGAGCGGACTTCCTTCTTCCATATTAGCATCACAAGTTACAGGACTCTCACTGAGAACCTACAAATATTCCATTATTTTTATTCTGTAAATCATGATATTTTTTATATAAAATTTTTGAAGTCTATAATACCTCAATAACATTCAAAGATCTAATCAACTGCTCCAATGCTCCTTGTGGCCATAGATGAGCCCTCTTTTTAGCAAGACTGTGTAAAAGTTATGGAGCATGTGTTTTTATCGATGATCTAGGGTCTTCATGTAAGTAACGTAAAAGTAATGTTACTTGTGCTGGTAACATTAATCAAAGTAGCAGAAGCCAAGGTTGAATGGGCACTAGTGTCTCATCCTGACGCCACCTAACGCGATCATCCGCGACCATAACGAATAGTACGGAAACTGCTAGTGGCGACGCGCCATATCTTCCAACAACGCTCGCGAGTGTCGACGGGCCTTTACGCCTACTGTACGCGAGTGTCAGCTGCGCGGCTCTCTCTCTCTCTCTCTCTCTCTCCCTCTCTCGTCGAGGCTCCCGCGCGCGTTACCTCTCTCCGCGGCTATACCCTATCACGGCTGCTATATGCTCGCGGCTCGACGCTTACCTACTCGTACGAATATTTCTGCGAGCGAGATGCGCGGCGAGGATGCGCCACGGTCAGTTGCGGTCTCGTGGCTATCACGCGCGGATCTCCTCGTATCCCCGAGGACGACGCGAAGCCTCCTGATGCCGTCACCAGCAACAGGCACGATGGTTCTGCCGATATAACAGCGACCCAGGGTTTCTGCTATGTCCACGAGTGTGCTCTTTCCGTCAGTACCGGGGAGCCACCTCTGGCTCCGGCGCTGAAGGGTGAGGTTAGGAACCCCAGGCGTACCGGATAACAGAAAATACAATTCACCGTTGTTGATTCCCCGATTCATTTATCACAAATACATCCGGCAGTCAACGGCTCGAATTTATGTGTTGTAATCGCGTGTCGTTATTCTAACGACACGTCGCAATATTCAAAATTAAATAAATTGTAATTCCAAAACATTTGTGATAAACCTTACTGACTTTTTTCGGTGTATTGATGAGTTGGTTTCATTGATTTATATTTTTAAAATACAATTTTTTAGTACACATTAAATTTCATTAGATTTTTTTACACTTCACATGCACATGACATCACATCACAATAGAAAAGTGATATTTTGGAAATCATTATAAAGGCACCAATCTACTGGATCTAGGTCCTTGGGCTGCAAGTAGTTCCTGCGAAGGAATTTTGCTATGATCCTGTACTGCTCCCGCATGAATTCCCACACCTTCTTTACTTGCCTCACTGAAACAAAAGCAGAAATACACAATACACAACTGCAATATTTTATACGCGCAGAAACTCACACACATGCACACACGCACACATATAAATATATACGTTATACATATATTCGCGAAAAAATTTGAAATATGATCAGACGAACCGACAAAAGCATGCAGTGACAGTACAGCAAGAAAAACAGAACAGGGAAAAAACAATAACAACTTACCTCTCCATGTGTGGCCGGCAATGCAATTCAAGCTGTGAGTTATCGTCCTGAAAGCTTGAGTCTCTCGGTCGTGAGGAGGATAGTTGGACAGCGAAAATCCTTCCTCGTGCAATTTCACGACCTCCTTCTCCATTAGCAGCGGCAAAAAGCGGCGCACCTCCAAAATCTCCTGCTCCGTCATGTCGTCAATGGTTGGTGTGAGCAGCTTGTAATCTTAAAAATAAAAAAAAGCGAAAATGTAGCACACATTGTTAAAAAAAGAAAGAGGAGTACTAGGTAGAGTCACTCTGCATTTTAAATAAAGAATCATATACTTACAGACCAAGTGAGACTGTTTCGGAGCTCGCATCTCGGCGATCCACGCAACTTCGCCGCTCGATGCGCACTTGTTTCTCGAGCGGCGAAAGCTCTCTCTCCCATTCGCGGAAATTTTGCCGTATGTGGCGCTCGCTACGACGCTGGCGCATATACACACGCATATATATGCGTGCAGCGTCGCTGCTAGCGAAGAGGAGGAATGATCTACTGAAGTGACATCATACAAGTAACATGGCCGCTACCGCAGGTGGTGCACGTGCAGACGACAGCATGGTGTGAATAGATCACTGCAGAGAGCGGTTAACCTTTCTCGACACCATGCAGTTGCAGAATGTTTTTTCTCTCTGTCTTTGTTGGCTTTGAGTGCATTCGCTCGTGGGGACAGGCGTTACAAGGCCAGTAGCGTAAGTAGGTATAGGCTTTTCGTGCCACTATCGTCGTGTTTTACTTAGTCGCTACATTTTCGTGATAAGACTGCGGGAGAGAGTGAGGCCTCCGACGTCGCTGTCGCGGTTTTCTTTATCAGTTCTCTACCTATGCCGCTGTCCATTGAGTATTTCTGGATTAACTTTGCAGGGAAGCGAGTCAGCGGTGTAGGCAACAACGGAGCGGTCTGGTACGAAACGGCTCCTCGGGCTCCTTGGACTTGCCGTCGGGAGTGAGGCATGCTCTGCCTGCGAAGTCTGGGGGAAAACCAGGGGAAGAAGCGGACGCGTCGTTACGGAGATTCTTCTTGTCGTCGTCGGTCTTCTCGATACCCAGCATCTTCTGGAGGTCAGCGACATTCATCTGAGCAGTAGCCTGGCCCATGCTGTTGCCCAGTAACTTGGAGATCTGCAGATGCAGTTCAGTGTGTGATAGAGAGCCTACTCAAGTTTAAGTTTTATTTTAACGACAACACAAGCGAAGCAAAATGGTCAGCTGAGAAGTGAACAGGGTAAGACATTGACTGTGCATTGTAATTCAATTTTCTATTTTGGTATTTGCTTATTTTTTTGAAATATTAGGGTCCAAAGGCACAGAAAGACAGGGAAAGAAAAGCGGATATTGACAGGAAAGATTATCCTGATCACGAGGCAAACACTAATACTGACAAATTGTTGAAAGCAAAAGGACCAAAAGCTGCAGCAGCAGAAGCAAAAGAAGTGAAAAATGACACACCTGCAATGCCTCTGTAGAGAAGACATGGCTGAACGGAAAGCTGCACTGGAAGCTAAGAAGAAAGGACCAAAAACTGGGAATCAAAAACAAAATCAAACTTCTGGAGCATCTAAAGTGCTTTCATTGTCTTCTGAAC
>JAZHPH010000268.1:34050-53041 GCA_037356405.1 Nasonia oneida | reverse complement strand
AAAACATATAACGATGATTTTTCATATTTACTAGTGGTTATCGACGTACTAAGTAAATATGTCTTTGTCGAACCTATTAAAGACAAAACTTGTTTAACCGTTACAGAGGCGTTTAAAAAAATTCTATCGAGAAGTAATGATAGAACGCCTATAATATTTCAAACTGATAAAGGTGGTGAGTTTTTAGGCCTTAAAATGCAAACTTTCTTAAAATCAAAAAATATAACTCACCAGGTAACTAGAAATCCAGACATTAAAGCAGCTATTGTTGAAAGATTTAATCGTACTTTAAAAGAACTGATGTGGCGTTATTTTACACATAAAAACACAAAACGTTACATTGATATTCTGCAAGATCTAGTTTATCGTTACAATAAATTCTAGACATTCTATAATTAAGATGGCGCCAGCAGCTGTTACTATATATAATGCCCAACAGGCTAAGCGTAACATGGATCTCAGGTATAAAACACAGGAAAGAAAACCCAAGTACTCAGTTGGTGACATAGTGCGTATAAGCAAAACAAAAGGTACCTTCGAGAAAGGTTATGAGGCTAACTGGTCAGAGGAAGTTTTTAAAATTATCAAAGTATTAAAACATAGAAAACAACCGGTTTACGAGCTCAAGGATTTAAATGGTGAGTTCATAGACGGTATATTTTATGAGGAAGAACTCACAGTCATAGAAAAAGATTTAACCAACACAGAATACAAAATAGATAAAATTATCAAATCAAGTGGTGAAGGTAAAAAGAAAAAATATTTTGTTAACTGGGTTGGTTACCCTAGTAAATTTAATTCTTGGATACCTGCTAAAGATATAAAAAAATCTAAACAAAATGAAGAAAAACCAGTTTTATATGATTTTACCTAGTAATAGTAGTATGAAAGTATATCCAGAGAACACCACTGCCTGTTATGTCACGAAGCTACCTCAAGAAATCAATTTGCACGGCTCGTGGGAAGTAGGAATTTCTGAAATACACTTCCCGCGCTCATTTTTACATTTAAGAAAAGAAGATAGAGATATAACAATGTTTTCAACTATATCACCTTTGGATAGAGATATATACGGCAACCAACCGGTTCATAACCTAGAAGTAACCGCCTCTATTCCCTATGGCGTTTATAATAATTTTATAGAATTTTTAGAGCATTTAAATGAAATTCTATTAATAAACAATTCACATATGATATTTAGATTTTCAATTGAACATAACAATACCTACGTTTTTGCCGAACGCACATGCAGTGATGAGCTCTGCAATTTTGAACATTCAGTGCAGATGAGTCGTGCTGCATTAGATATACTAGGCTTTGCTGAGGTTTCTGAACGTATACAAGTAGACAGTAATCCTGCTATAGCAACTCGCCCTGCTAGTATTCTGAATGCACTTCCAAGACAATTGTATATTTATACAGATGTATGTGAACCAACGATTGTTGGTGACGTACAAACAGCTCTACTGCGTATAGCCCCTGTCAATTACAAGGATTATGTATTTGCTTCTAATCAGTATCAAACTTTTACACCTGTAAACTACGTACCTTTAATAAGGAATTGCTTTCGAACCATTACAATAGATATAAGAGATCATCTGGGCCTTGTAATACCATTTGATGAGAGTGAGAGTCTCATGGAGGGATCTGGTTATAAAAGTAGACAACAGCGGCGTAAACGCCAGTCGAAAGTTAACCAGCGTAGAAAGCACACTACACGTAAAGCAAAGACGAGGAAAACAAAGAAAGTCAGTCAAAAATCAAGCAAGAAAAGAAAGACACGGAATATTAAGAAGAAAACGCGTTCAGTACGTGATATTTTTGGTCCCGCTTAAGAAAAATGGCTTTTCTTCACGCTCACTCTTGCGAGTGTGCAGAATCCGAACTTGATTTGTTCACTCTACCGCCTACTCAGACGTCTATAGAAGGTACTCAATGGATTGAGTATAAACCTGTGACTAGTATTTCTGAAGATTCATATTTAGAATTTCTTATTCCTGGAAACTCAGATGATTATATTGATTTGGCTCATACTATGATAAATCTCAGTGTACGTCTTGAAAAAGGAGATTCACCCATAGAAGATAAGACTTTAGTTGCTCCTGTTAATAACTTCCTGCAAAGTGGACGTATTTTTTAATCAAAAAGCAGTTTCACCTCCGAGTAACGCTTACGCTTATCGTGCATACATAGAAACATTACTTAATTATTCAGAAGAAGCTAAAAAATCCCATTTGACGTGTGCTCTATGGTGTAATGATACACCTGGCCATATGGATGCAGCTCTACAGACACCTAGCAGTGATGGAAAAACAGTTTTTTCCGCTAATTTAGGGGCTTGTGCTCGTCGTGACTACACTAAAGGTGGTAAAACTATTGATTTACTGGGCCATTTACACGCTGATGTTTTCAATCAGGAGAAATTTCTCCTCAATGGAGTAGAAGTTAGAGTTCGTCTTATACGTTCCAAAGATGCTTTTTGTTTAATAAACCGCGAGGCTGAAAATGTAAAAGTGAAAATTCTGGATGCTTCATTACGAGTACGGCGTGCTAAGATTAATCCCGGGATTTTGCTTGCACACTCAAAAGCTTTATCTAAAGGTACAGCTAAATATCCTTTAACGCGTGTTGAAGTAAAATTCTTTACTTTACACACTGGTATAACCGGAGAAACTTTAGACAACATTATTCTCAGTCAAATACCAAAACGTATAATAATAGGCTTAGTTTCAAATAAAGCTTTTAACGGCAGTAAAAAAGAGAATCCGTTCAATTTTCAACATTTCAACTTAAACTACTTGGCAATGAGTGTAGACGGGATACAAATACCTAGTAGAGCTATACAGCCAAACTATCCAGATAGATATGTAGATGCTTATCATACATTATTTAGTGGCACGGGTATTCATTTTGCAAACGATGGAAACGATATATCGAGGACAGATTATCCCCACGGTTATTGTTTATACGCGTTTGATCTCACATCTGATCTATCTGCAAATTGTAATACACACTGGAATTTGATAAAAAATGACACCATTCGTTTAGAATTACGATTCGAAAGTGTTCTACAACAATCGGTTAATTGCATTGTATATGCCGAATACGACAATATTCTTGAGATTGACTCAACTCGTCAAGTCATCGTTGATTTTGGAGGCTAGCTATTAGAAATTTTATGATTCACTTACTGTATATAATGACCACTAATTAGCCCTTTTCACTACGTTAGTTAGGCCTCCTACTGATAACAAAACTCATTACGTTGTACGGCATTAGGTATAAATTGCAACTCCTTAATATGACCAGCAGTTAGAAAGGTCTTGTGCTTCCTACTCTACACATCTACAACAGCTACAGATTATGGATTATATAGTCGACGTTTTGGGTTTTCGTGACAGTGCTGATAAGTTCATGATCAAAGAAGTTGCTGTTGTTTCTTTAAATAAAGAGTATATCAATCACTGGATCGCGACTCCGCCCCATTCATTCTCAGACTTACCTATCAAAATACAAGTACACAATAATTGGCTTACAAGTAACGTTCACGGTATAGAGTGGTTCGAAGGAGATGTTCCATACCGTCAGCTACACGCTAATCTTAGAGAATTAGCAAGAACAGCAAGACAGATTTTTGCTCGTGGTGCTGAAGAGACAAAACTTATACAAAGTATAACTACACGCCATATAGAAAATTTAGAGGATTATAACTGTCCATCTACATATCATTTACCAAAACGAGATATTTTCTGCTGTTATCACGGATCTCTACATCACGGTACTCATAATTTTGCTTTAAATAATGCCTACAGACTTAAACCATGGGTTAACAAGAACATTGCTCTTTTGACTGCCCTGGATGCTCACTACAGTTATTCGGATCCAAGACTCGTTTATCGAACACCCGCTGATTGTACAGGAGCTAGCGGGTCTTCAACGAGTATACGTGTTGAACCATGTAGTACTCTGGATTATTATTATTCAAAACAACAGAAGAAAAATATTAAATATACAAGACCTCCAACACCTGGCCGCACATTAGAAGAACCAATATACGACGAGGTTTCGAACAGTGGCTATTATACAAACTCAGTACCGTCGCCTAAAACAAACTCTACGTATCTACAAGATGAACACGAATCAAATACGGGATGCTCTACGCTTATTAAGAATACCTTCAGCGGGTGTATTCCCTGCCGACAGGATTCCTCGGACATTGACGAGACCGATGGGATGCATATTTAATACAGATATACACACACAGCCTGGATCTCATTGGGTCGCTTTATACATTGACAGACGGGGCCACGGAGTCTTTTTTGACAGCTATGGAGTACCGCCTGTTTTTCCACACCATATAAGAGCAGTGCAGCGTAATACTATTTTTTATGAGTGGAATACTCTACAATTACAAAGTCTAAACTCTAAAGTGTGTGGTCAGTTTTGTCTGATGTTTTTAGACTATATGAAACGTGGTTATTCATTAGAGAAATTTTGTAAATTATTCACTACTGATTATAGGAGAAATGATAAAATTGTAGAACGTTTTTATAACCGTCTTCGTGGTTTCACAGTAAAATTTAAAAATAGTAGTAAATATAAATATCATGTAGGTAGTGGTCATAAACGTCATTCGAAATATTGTATTCAATCATGTAAACCTAAAATATTATAAACAATTTGTATGTAACATTCCAATTATCACTATTATAACTATTATTAAAAATAAATATTATAAAATTTTATACTACTTTTCTGAATAAATTAATGTAAAAGACATTTGCAATTGTTTAAAAATTATTTATTATTACATTTTTCCTTATTTACCGAAACTGAACATATATCCTGCACCTATTATTTATTTAGTTTTACGTAATTATTATTGATATTTATTATTATTATTATATTCATATGAGCTTGTATAGACGCTCTCGAGCAGGCGCTCGCGTGCACACACACACATATGCCTGAATGTGGAGATCTGTGTACACATATGCATACATACGGACGTGTACACATATGCATACATACGGACGTGTACACATATGTATGCATACGTACGGACGTGTACACATATGTATGCATACGTACGTGCATGTACACATATGTATGCATACGTGTTAGAAGGTGCAGAAATCTACCTCACCAACACATAGTTAAAAGGACGCCACATGTACACGATGCATTGACAGCTGCTGAAGGGAGGGGGTAAATCCCACAGACGCTACAACCACGCTATATCGCTGGCTAGAGGGGAGAGGTACACAAACCAACCACTCTGTCCACCATCTTGGATTTAACCTTGTACGAGCTGTTCCCTACAACGGCGGCCATCTTTGTCCCTATCCTTGTACGCCGACTGAGGCTCTTACCTCCCCTCTTTGGCCGCCATCTTGTCCCTATCCTTGCACATATACTACTATAACTGATTCATTGCTGGTTATTTTTGGTCACTTCCGGGTCATTTTATATTTTTTCCTATGACTTTCGGTTCTCTTCCGGTCGACTTTCGGTCTACTTTCATTCTACTTCCGGTCTACTTCCGATCAACTTTTGGTTTACTACCCCAAAGGAAGGGTAGTTTTAGGGATGATGTAAACTTATAGCTGGAGACCACCAGACACATTTTAATATAATAGAGGATCATTTTAAACAGAACCATAAAATGCTTGTAACGGATCGAGCGAGTTGCGAGAACGAAGTTCGAAAATCCCACGCGAGTATGAGTCGCGAGATCGTGATTTGGCGATCGTGAAGAAGGACAGTGCATGAGAGTATTGATGAGAGTGTTATTAAAAAATGTGTATATTAAAAAATAGTGTTTATTAAAAAATTGTTTAAAAGATATACAAACAATTGTTTTTCTTAAAATTACTGAAATTGCACGCATTAAAGATGTCACTCACTTACTACGTCACAAGGTGCTCATTGAGCATTTTGTCAGATCGACGCTAAAACACATTCAACTCCACATCGCAGGGAATTATGTGTATTATAGGAATTTTGTGTATGAAGGTAATGGCCATTTTACTAATATCGCCGCTTGCACTTCTCGTTTTAGTTCTCGTGATTTGCAGAAATTGTGCAAAATTACACATAAATAAGACTTATACGGTATAAATTATTACAAAAGTAGCCGTGGAACACTGCATTTGCACGCTATAACCAAGTATTTCTATTTATTATTTATGATATAAACAGTTTTCGAGGTTAGGTGACATTTGAACCAATTAACGTGGCTCCGACCTTCCCTTAAACGTTATTCATTCATTTATTTATTTTATTTTTCATCCAAAGAGGATGAAAATATTATGAAGTAATGGAATTGCAGAAAATATTTATACTATTTAAATTTTATGTACCTCTTTTTTAAACAACAAACAATACATGTACTTCAATATAATATTATTTTCTTAGAAGAAAGTTGAAAAGACTCAATTTAGGAGGCAACGAACTACTACATATACCTACTTCCTCGCTGTCGTCTCTTCATATGTTAAAAAAACTGGAAATGCAAGAAAATCGTATCTCAGTGATTAAAGAGGGAGAATTCGAAGGTAATTCTTACATCAATTTATATTAATGATTAAAATATTTTCACATAAAATTATGTTAGTGAATATTAAAAGATGGAAAAATTTTAGGAACTAATATAAGTTTGTACTTATAGAGTACACACCGATCTCTATTTATCAATTCTCAATCGGAGCAAAATTTAAATAGTCAGGGAATAGATTGTTGACTATGATTAATCATAAATATTTGCGCCTCTTCCGTGATTTATTTATTTATATTATCGTTCATCATTCTTTTATTATACACCATAAACCGCAATTTTTTAAAATTGTTTTAACTCGAAATTAAATGTTGAATCTTTCTAGGAAAAAACATGATTATTCGAAGTTATTATGACTTTACTTCACTTTAATTTTGAGTCATTTTATAGGGCAGATCCTGAGAAAGCATCAAAAACTGAAAAAAGTCGTTTTTCTACGTGACGGGATAACTGGAGTAAAAAGACACGTTGGTGATCATGCACATAACTATAGTGCACTTAATGATTGTACACAGAAAATTATTATTTAAATTTTATACACAACACCTATTTGATTTTGCACATCACTTTTAGTAAAATTAAAAAAACAGAAAATAATTATTATGCACAGATTGATTCTGCACATAAGTTGAACACTATAAACTTTCAATGAGTTTCATTGTACACAAAAGATCGTACACAACGACAATTACTCAGATTTACTTTTGTGCACAAAGTACAAACCAATTGATTGTACACATAACATTAATTACAGACATTGTAAGCTTATTGATTGTGCACAAAATATCGTGCACAAAATAAAATATTAAAGTAAATAATTTGTCTCAAGATCTTTGTGCACAGTAAATGTTATTTATTATTTTACAACGAAAAGTTGTGCACACTTTTCTGTATACGTCAATTTTTTGTGCACACAACATACATCGTGCACAAATATTATTGTACACAAACGTATTGTGCACAAATTCGATTCTTAGATATACCATGTAACAGGTGATTGTGAACACCGAAATCACAGAGATGTGCATACTGTAATTTATATTAATGCTCCTAGATGGCGTAATGGTTACCTTGAATACTATTTTAAGGTACGACATGTATACTCGGGCAGCGATTGCGTTTAAATACCGCACCATGAAGAACGACTTATTCCAAGTGTGTATTGTACTAAAGCAGTCCATTTTTGTATCGTGAAGTTAGCGCACGTGCGTGTTTTTGGTGCACAATAAATTAAGTCGTTGTGCACATACTTAAATTATTGTGCACATAATTTTTAAATTATGTATGAAATGGTATATTGTGTACCAAGGGCGTAAAGTGGGCTCTTTTAAGCCAAGTGTGAAGTTTGCAGTACGAGTCAAGGCGTACTGCAACCACACGAGGCCAAAAAGCCCACTTAGTCCTTGGTGTACACCATATTTTTTATAACGCATGTACTAATTTCCGCGTTTACGCACATGTACACACACATATATACCTAATCATATACGTATATTTGATGTGAACTACTAACCATTTTCTTTAAAAAATTTTAGCGATCGTTTTCATTTTTTTTTTGCCCGCGTTTGTCCGCTTAAATGTAAAATAACAGGGGAGAAAAGGACCTATTTATGCATATATAACTAAATTTATTATTTTTATTAATTCAGCTATTAATCTATTTACAAAATAATATAGACGCATATATATATATATATATATATATATATATATATATATATATATATAATTAAAATCTATGTATTTCAAATATAAAATTACATTTTAACAAAGTATAGGTCTTATCCACTATGTGCGTGTGTGTGTGTGTGTTTGGATGCCGGACAAACTCTACACAAAAATAACCCTACACAAATAATTCTACACAACAAATAACTGCACGAAAAAATTCTACACAGATATTTACTGCAGGGGAATTCCCTACACACATTTTCGATAATTTTACTACACCGCAAAACTCTACACAATTGTATAACCTATTGTTGTCAACAATGTATAACAATAAATTATACAATTGTGTAGAGTTTTACGGTATAGTAAAATTATCGAAAATGTATGTAGGGAAACCCATGCGCAGTAAATATCTGTTTACAATTTTTTGTGTAGGATGTAGGGTTATTTTTGTATAGAGTTTGTCCGGCGTCTGTGTGTGTGTGCGCGTGTGCTTTTCAACTTTGTCCTTGATGTTGGTCGATATCCTTGATGTCATGGATATTTTGAATTCCCTTAGATATATTTGTGCAATGAAATAGTTATGTAATTTTTTATATTATAAAGCTATTCACATAATCTACTTACATTGTCTAATTGCTGTCATAGTCAACAGCATGGTCAATCTCTTGTTCAACCTCCCTCAAAAAATCTTCAAATAACCGGTAATGGAAGTCACGCTCGAGTTGTGCTGATATATTTTCATTCCACGCCTCGTCTCCCATTATATGCTCTGGCAAATAGGTTGTTATAGGTTGTCTACAGCTCGGGCATTCCCTCTTAATCAGCTTTTTGACGCAGACCTTGCAGATACGATGACAGCAGCCTGGCAATTTGTGGAGATGCTCCCTCGTGTAGCATATGTCGCAAACTTAGTAAAAATAAAATATATAACAATAATTATATTGTATAGATAATGTTAATTTGTTAATTTTATTATATTATTAAGTTAATATTATGTTAATATTATGCTGTGATTTTAATTTATGATTCAATTAGAGGATTTCTTTTAGAAATTTTCTTTTGAACGACGTTATTTACGTTCAATGCATACTTAGAAGATGAGATTATCGACCTTTCCGAGCATTGTCTAGTAAAACATTAAGAAAAAAAACTTTTAATTAATTTTACATTCATCTCCAGAAGATTGATAAACTTATCTTAAATATGCAATCTTTAAGTTTCATAACCATTACCTCCTTACTTTTTGCCACCTTTGTACTTGCTCTAGCTTTTACAAAATTATGATCACAGTTACGAACGTTTTGATAACATACATCTATCATAATCTGTTTTTACGCTATTTAAATTATAGATGTTTACTTTTCAATAATTTTCAATAAAGAAAAATGAAGAAATAAAAAAAATATCCGTGGTCATTTGTAACCACTGAAAATTGAGTCAAGCTATAGATTCGTCGATTGGACAAAAGAAGGTGCCGATCGACACACTAATTTAACCAAGCAACGAATTCACAGACATTCTTTCAAGTATCGTGATCATCGGTAAAGTTGGTGCCAGTCGGCACTCTTCTATACGAATGATCACGATTACAAGAAGATAAATTATTAAACTATTCAAAAATCGATGAAATAATTTTTCGAAAATTAAAAAATTATCTTTGTACGGTAAGATAAAAAATTAAACACTATAACGAGTTGACTAGCGTACTCTCGTTGTGTCTCTCTCCCTCATTACTGTATATAAACATATCTAAAAATATATGTAATGTCGTAAACGTTATTTCAGCTACAAGGTAAGTGAGAGAGCAGAAAGCCCAGCTAGCGAACAAAGAGAGAGAGAGCCGCGCGCGTGTATGAGTGTGTCGCGAGAGAGAGTGGGAGAAAGTCCGTGCTGCCCATGCTGCCGCGTCCCGCGCTAAGTGACTTCGATTCCGACCGATGAACCGTACAGTCGAACTCTTTTCGTATACTCTAAAGGTCTCCGTGCTTTTGCGCGCGCTAGCCCTGGAAGATTGTAGCTGCAACGGAACCGCGCTCTTGGTGTGTCGCCGGGTACGGTCATTTTCCAGTGAAGGTCATCTTCGCGCGTCGGTCACGAGCTGAGCAGCTATCCGCTCGTCCTCCCGCTGCACCCAGCCACACACACAAGGCCACGAGGCATCTTCCTGGCTGCCCAGCGTGGGCCACGGTCGTCAGATTACGCCATTCCGGTCAAGCCACGAGGCATCCATGCGAGCCAGCACGAAGGCGAATGTAAGTACCCGCTTGATCGCTATTCTCTCTCTCCGCTTTAGGCTCTGCTTCGTCTCTCTCTTGCCTAGCGTTGCGATTGTACCTTTCTTTACTCGGTTTTATATAAATCTAACTGGAATTACAACCTGCGCTTGGTTATTTCGCACCTGACTCTCTACCTTTTCCCCACGTTCGCCTCTCTCGATTATACATTTCATCCGCGATAAGCTACGTCATCAACTCTCACGACGCCTCCGCGGGCTCACGTGCTCGAGGACGAGCACGTACAACATACTGCGCTATGGGCCAGGCTTCGCACAGCCTACAAGAAGCCTGCAACGAGCTGCTGCTTTTACTCCTCTCGCTATTCGATAGATCAGTGAATTCGTCACTGACTCTTTATACACGGGACAAAGAACCCCGTTATAACACTGCACAAGAATTATTTTATTTCACTACTAGAAAATATATTAATATGTAAATATAAACTTAGTAAATATTTATAAACTATAAGAACTTATTTCTATCAAAACATACGAAAAATAATATTTCTAATGACTATAAATACTTTCTTTTTGTACTGCGATCGACAGAATGTGACGCATTGCAATACTTTTATTCTACTATTGTAATACCATCAATTTCAATAAAGTAATTAATTAATTCGAAAGTGTTTTTCAATCATTTTCTATACAATGATATTATTGTTTTTATAATAATTGTATATTGCAAATAGACGTAAAAAAAATAAAAATAATAATTGAGGTAATTTGTAACCACTGAAGTTTAAGTCAAGTCATAGATTCGTAGATTGAACAAAAGAAGGTGCCAGTCGGCACTCTTCTATACGAATAATCGCGATTACAAGATAAATACTATTCAAAAAATTAATTAAATTATTTTCCGAAAATCAAAAAATTATGTTCGTATCCGTAGATAAATTGATATTTAGTAAAGTTGTAACTTAAACAATGTACGCAAATAGTAACTTAGAGATAACTAACCGTATCCTCTCTTAAAGTGATGGACTTTGTTATGAAGCATGTAATCAATGATTGCTCGTCTAATACAAGAATTAAGGATCGCTAATTGACATAACCTATAAACGCTTCAAACTATTAGTACTCAGCAGGCGGCAAAATTAAAAATCTTTCTAAGATATAATTGATGACATGATAAGGCGTGCGCGAAGCGCACTTAGATTTCCTAGTAGCTATAAAATCTTACGTGAAGGTTTTTAACGGTAAGCATGTAAAGGTTATTGAAACTTATTCTTATAGCGTAACTTATGATGCTGTTTACGTAATCAAGGGATATCAATATTATTACTTAGTATAATCAAATTTGAAAAAAATGCAAATGTGTGCACAAACTAGTTAATTCTTACACTTAAGAACAAAATAGTACATTCTCTCAATGTATAAATCTAACAGTTTTTTTTTTAATTATTTAATCTTCAAGAAAGCATGTTTTTTATAGTTAGAGTTTAATATTATAATTTTAAATGATTTATTTATTTTTTTTAATTTTTATTAAATTTTTTAGTTATTCAACTTTTTAAATCCTTCTTTCATTTATCTCTATTTTCGATTAATTTTTCGTGTTTAATTTTTAAAATTTGTTTAAAATTTGCTTTTATTTCGTTTTTTTATTTTGATTTTTAAGGAAAATATATTTTTAAATAAATTTATTTTCTATTAATTTACATTCATAGTTCATTTTAAATCGTTTTTAGAAAGAGAACTCTGTTAGAGCACCTTATTAGACAGAGTAGTATTTGCAATACAGACGCATAAGCGTTACCCACACTTGTCCTTTCTCATACATTTTTTGTTTAAAGACAATTGCAGGAAACATTTATACGCATGTGTTTCATATATGTTTGTAACAAATTTAACTGATGAGAGAATCACCTATTTTATACAGTTATTGCATGTTATACTATTTTAGTATGAAATTAACAAATTAAAAAACAGCATAATAACTTTCTTTTTTTATTTTGCTCGGAAAACACGGCTTCTAGAAACGTCTGGAGATTTTAAGTTGCTAATTGAGATCATAACTTATAGTATTGTTTGCCAGCCAAATAAAAGTAGGAGTTTCTATTTTATTAACTTGTGTCACGTACGCACACTAACGTGCATACGTGTAGCGCAGCATGGCAACAACGAAATAGGGCATCGCGAGCTCGGACGAACCGAGCAGATGACACCTTACACCCGCCTTATCACTGCATGCCGATGTGCAGTGGGAGGCTTAATTAGCCGTGCGCGACCGGCTCGCGGCGCAGTTCGACGGGGAATCACTCAAGCAGTCACACCTCTCTCTCACTACTTGCATTATCCTTGAATAAAAGTAGTCACGCCATATTCAAAGACTTTCTTGTTCCTTCGCCAAGTTCGTAGGAAGTCCTGCGAACGCTACGACCACCCTAAACCTAATTCCCGAGTATCCCACGTAACAGTTGGCATCCCTGGTGGTGTCGTAGTTTAAGGTGTTAGGAAAGTCAAAAATTAGCGCATTTTTCTTTTACAAAAAACCACACAACGCCACTTAACAATTGGCATCACTTGTGGTCTCGTAATTAGAGGTATCAAGAGAGGATTTTTTTTTACAATCAAAAAAAAAAGAAAGAAGATATTTAAAGCACTGCAACATTACTCAAACAGCCAACAGACAGTATATCTGAAAATCTTACAAGGAGATCAAGAAGGAGTATTCACAACACCAAAAATTTAAAAGGGCAATCAATCTTGATCATTATGGAAATATGGCATGGTTTAATTCTGACAATGCTCATACAGTAAGTACCTTTCATTAAATTTAAAATTTTTATATAACACTATATCTCGGGGAAATCGGATTGCGCATATGATTAAAAATCGGAAATTAGAGCCTAACTTTAAGAGCATGACTTAATAATCAAACATTTACAAAATAAAAAGAGAGTATATTTTTTTTCCTTCTTCACACGTGGTTTACGCGCGCTCAGGATAAAGTAACACTATCCTCCACGAGCCTGCTCAGTAGCGGCCTACTCCTTGACCTGCTTTGTAGCCGTCTTCTCTTACCACCTAACGGCCTGCTTTGTAGCGGCTTTCCTCAGATCTGCTGTCTTAGCGGTCATCTTTCCTGAGCCAAATTAATTGCGGCCTATCCTTCGATCTATTTAAAACAGATCACTCTCACCATACGAAAGCGTGTTTTATCTCATGAGTGGCGGGACTTGTGGCATAAGCAAAAATAAGAGCAAACGGAGCGGAAAGAAATACTCTTACTAAAATTAATACAACAGAAAAATCAACTCTTAGAGGAATTAAGAATTGTTTATAAAAAGATTGATAAGCTTTCTTTCACACACGAATCTAATCAAAGAGAAACGGCATTATTAAATGACAGCCTGTTCAAACGCTCTGAATTTCAAATAGAAATAGGGACAAAATTTGACAAATTATATAATTTTGCAACGAGTAAATTGAGTAAGAACAAATAGTATTTGATCAAGCGGTGTTAAGGGTAAAATATTTCTGAATTGTTTGTAAAAAGAACTAGCATTTAACATAATCTTCTTTCCTTTTATTAACATATTCAAACACACAATATGGCATTTTCGGGAATTTTCAATCTAAATAAAAATAAGAGATCGCCCTCCAGAAGCACGGTACCGTCGCGCTATAATAGTTTAAATGACCTTGATCCGGCAAATTTTATAAATGAACAGGATCCACTGGTTCAAAAAATAATTTCGCGCCTAGATCCGGAAGATGCAGCAGAATTTATTCGTCGCACAGCTACATTCGCCCCTCTTCGGTAACCGGTACTTATCCGGATCATACACAATCGGAACCACCCACACCGAAACCGACGATAAAAATGGAATGGGATCAGTTCGCGCAAAAATATGAATCCGCGGCGAAAGAAAATTTTTCATTAAACCCCCCACCGCTTACAAAGACTACTAAGAGCGAGCCACAATTCACACACCTATCATAACATCAAGTGCTATTAGATCTCCGAATTTGGCCAATACGCACACTACATCAGTACACTCATATACCACAACAATTTGCCACCTCAGCGCATAATACTGGCACCATACAGAAACATTTTACGTACGGCATACCGCTCTCAAGTTACGAAATTCAGTCACCTTTCATTCCGATTTCTAGTATTCAAAAATCACAACTGCCTCACACTACAGAGACAAACACGCTAAGTATTTCCACCCACAATCCATATACGGGTTGGCAAAATAATCAATTAAATGATCCACGACAGGCGACTTATATCCATTCGCAAAACAATCGCATATTAGACAATATGCGTCATGCAAGCACTCCCATACACACACCACATCATTCTATCTATTCTCGTCAAAATGTAGCTTTTACAACCGTCCCGACACACATCTATAATAACAAGATTAATCGGAAAAATTCAAACGAAAATAGGGATATGAAAATTACTTGGGATCACAATTTGGCACAACCGTATTTATACACACGGGAATATTCTCCCGAATCACAGTTTAATAATAATAACGCAGTAACAGCAAACAGAAGTAGCCTTGAGTCAAATTTTACACAATTAACTGATAATAGAAATTTTGAATCGCGTCAAATTCCGAACAACAATGTAAACTTTGTACCCTTCAAAATGCAAGGAAATTCTAAAGAACAGAACATACATGATTTAAACAATTCACAATATATCGAAACACCCGTAAATAGAATAACAAATCCGGAACAAATTTCTATTAACGCCCCCGTAGATATTTATCAGCGTACAAGGGGTTTGACCCTTTCGCAAGCTTTAAACCTAATACCGAATTTTGATGGTTCCTCGGAGAAATTAAACATGTTTTGCATGGCAATTAGGCAGGTACGTGCGAATTTTGGTCCTGACTCGGACAAATACATTTTTATGTTTTTGGCTAGTAAATTATCCGGAAAAGCCGCGGACAGCTTTGCGGCACGTTTATTAAACTATAGCTCCATACACGATTTTCTATCAGATCTAATTTTACAATATAGTAATTACAATATAGTAGCCGCGGGAAACCGGAGTGAAGTACGCGTCGAAACCCAAATCTCGGATTAGCTTGCACAGTAGTCCGACCCGCAGCGACTGCGCCTAGCGAGCCCGACGAGTACAGCCGACACAGCGGCAACAGCAACAAGAGTCGTCGTTGTGACGAGATTAGCTCGTCATCACTGTGCACAGAATCCTCGCCTCGCTCTCGTTACTGGAGTCGCCCCAATGGCAGTAATTGCTAATATTTTGGGTGATTGTAGTAGTAACGAGAGGAGAGAGGAGTCGTGTCCAGCCGCTTCATCGCACGTCAGTCGCCGGAGCAGACGACGCAATCGCACACTCGGCTGACCAGAGCGGCAACTCCCGGATCCGAGCAGCGCTGCTTTGACTCCCGCCAACGGAAGCAAGCGCGCCGAGACCACGAGGCAGCAGCGCTGGAGAGTCGGCAGTGCGGAGAGGGGGAAACCGCACGGCGAGCAGCACGACGAGTCCACAGCTGCGCGCGCGCGCGCCGGGTGTATAGCGATACGTATGCCGAGGCCCGACTGCTTTGGAGTGGAGGGAGAAGACCCGATTGGCAACCGGTGGAGGCGCGCCTGCTAACATCGGAGATAGATGTGTAGAGGGCATAAGCCCAGTTCATACTGGCGCCGTTGAACGCGGCTCAGAGCCAGAAATATGATGAAAACAAGGGCGTGAGAGATTGAGAGAATGAGTCGCGGTTCGAATCGCGCGCGTATTGACTTCTGTATCGACGCCTGTTTAGTCGCCTGCGTGCGAGAAATATCGATTATCGACAGGCTCGATGAGGTCCTTGCGGCGCAGAGACCCGCGACGGGGGAATTGTAGTTCCGGGCGGCGACGAGCACGAAACCTGAAGTAGATCCCCCCGGTTTCGATTAACTGCACGAGAGAGTTCTTCGCGAGTTTGCTTTTCTTAGAGGACGAGACATCATCAGGAGGAGAGGAAGTAACAGTTGTGGTGCGGAAATTGGTAGCGAGATTAGTAAGACTCATGGTGTCGAGAACTCGTGGTGAAACTAGTGGCCGCCGGGAACGAGCATTCATTGATGCCACGTGGCGCGAGAGAACTTCGAAGTACGTGGCGCGACGAGAATTGTGTGAGTGAGAGTGAGTTTGAAAGTCGGAATTAACGCATTCTATTAGAAGTTGAGTTGTACAATTTGAGGTCAGACAAAGAGTAAATAAAAATTCTTTCTTACTTTAATACTTAAATATTGAGCAAAGTGTTGTTTAGTCCCTAATCACCCGCTATTTCGCATAGTCGTAAGACCGAGAGTATCACCCGAAATACTTTGTGTTCGTCATCGGAACCTCCTCGCGAGGGAAAGAGTTTCACAGCCGCGGTAGAAGGCGAGAGTATTGTGTCGCGGGCAAAGTGTAGTTCGGCCTGGCGCCCTGTTATTAATAAATTCGGCCGGATTATTCTTTTATTGTCAACGTTGGTGTTCGGGAGTTGTTCGCTGGGCCCTCCATCCCAGTGAGCATTCGCCACGTTACATCGTCGACGGAGTGATAGCGACAGCAGCTGCGGTAACAGAAGAGACGGCGACGATAAATATTGAAAGCGCGGTAGCGAGAGTAAAAGCGATGCAAGTCGCAAGCGCCGAGACAAATCCAGGCGCAGCCATCCCTCTCGTCATAAGAAGTACTCGGATGACGAGGATAGCGAAGCCGAATTAATACATCCCTCGGTTGCAAAGGCTAGTGTAAGGCGAATGACCTTTCACCAAGCGGCTAGCTACGTGCCTTACTTTGACGGAGACCCCGTCAATTTTTTGCAATGTGGTCCGCAAAGTGCAAAAGAAGTTTGGACCCGAAAATGAGGAGTTCCTCTTAATGCACGTCGCTAATAGGCTGCAAGGAAAGGCCACGGAGGGATATCGCTCACAAACAGCCCGTTATAAAACTATCGATGAATTTTTACGAGATCTGACTCTACATTTCGCGAACATCGGCGTTGCCCACCAAATACAGGGCGAAATTCGCACGCTTCAACAGGGCGTATTAGAATCGGGGAACGATTACGGCATGCGTGCCGAAAAATTATATAATAGACTGAGGACAATTATAGGATGTGCTCCGGATATATCCGAATCCGATAGGGCGTCTAAATTACAGCAAGCAGACATCGAAGCCCTCGAGCAATTTTTACTCGGCCTAAAGTCTCTGCTCAATTTCTTGGTACAGCTTAAACAGCCAAAAACGCCAAACCAAGCGATAACGTTTGCCATCGAATATGAAGGTAAACAGGGTACGAGGAACGCGCCTAGAAACGTCCTGTCGACCCGGTGGCGCAACTGCGGTTATTATTAAGCGAGGGAATTCTTCCTAAATCAGCACAGACTGTCAACGAACCACCGCCACAAACAAGCACCACGCAGGATAATCAGCAAGGCGCAGAGAAAATGTGCTGTACTGCGAAACAGACATGCACAATACCGAAGAATGTCGTACGCTGATTTATCATGTAAAAAACGGGCTGATTTCGCGGCCCCCTCGCAAACCTAAAAAGAACGGCAACAGGGATCGCCGCTATGATAATAAAAATAATAACAGGCAGAAAAATGGCAATAATAGCCCGAACAACGCAACAGAAGACGGCAAAAATTTAAACTAGATAGACGCTCGCCACGTTCCCCAGGCGACGAGTGTCAAAAAGAAGAAGCTGTGAACGAAGCGGCAAGTAACAATCAGTCCACAAAAAATCCAACGGTAGCAGAAATCCAACAAAACGTAAAATCAAAACCTGAAGAAAAATCCGAAGCCGCGTTAAACGAGAAGTTCGAGACTGCTAAAATTAGATTTTTACTAGCAGGAAGACAACCTCCAATCGTTAAACTAAATAGCCCTCAGCTAAAAGAGGGACAAGGTACATTCTACACGGACTCAGGGGCGGACATCTCCGTCGTAAAAAGAGGAAAACTAGCGGCGTGCTATCCTATAGATACAAGCAAAGTTATCAAGATCCAAGGCGTAACGCCAGGAGCATCGCACAAAGAGGTTGCGTAGATGCAGCTGACCAATGCCTAAGACTCGGCAAAGAGCAAATTCCGTTCGAGTCTGATGAGCGTGTGACGATACCCCCAAGGGTACAGATCATAACACCGGCACACAAAATAAAAAAAGTTGCCTGCGCGAGAAATCAGACCTATCTATCTTTATGTTTTTCGGGTCGCTGAATTCGAATATAAGGTCAGTTAGGCACCATCACGTCAGGTCAAGGTCAGTTGGAGGTCAAACTGAGAAGAAATGGTTAAAAGAAATAAAAATGCCATACATTTATGTTCTTTTGGTCGCTGAATCTGAATCTGGGGTCAGTTTTACCCGACCACGTCAGGTTCAAGGTCAGTTCGAGGTCAAATTGGGAAGTAACGGTTAAAAAAATTATAATGCTATATATTCATGTTTTTTTGGTCGCTGAATCCAAATCCGGAATCAGATTGGCCCCATCACGTCTGGGTCAAGGTCAGTT
>JAZHPH010000268.1:0-29192 GCA_037356405.1 Nasonia oneida | reverse complement strand
AATTGAAAAATATAAGGAGGTAGAGTTCCTAAATAGAAGACTCCTTGCCGACGAAAAAGCTAGAATAGAACGAGTCGAAAAAATCCAAAAACTGGCAGACTTGGAGGGATGCAACGACGAGGAAATCGGTTATATACGGGAAATCATCAGCGGTTTTCCAGGAGTATTTGGGCTAGATGGCGAGCCACTGCCAGCTACGCACCTGCTTAAACACAAGATTGTGCTTAAGTCAGACAAACCGATAAAAAGCAACCGATTTCGATTTCCGCCAGCCCTAAAAGAAAACATGCTCAGAGAGCTAGAAAAGTTCCGCGAGCAAGGGATCGTCGTGCCCTCAAATTCTAACTATTCGTCGTCACTATGGATCGTGCCAAAAAAGCTCGACGCACAGGGAAACAAGCGTTTCCGCCTAGTGACAGATTTTAGACCGCTCAATGAAGAAACAGAAGGCAGTTGTCACCCTCTACCTTTCACGAGCGACATTTTAGAACATTTGGCCGCAGCTAATTACATTACCGTGATGGACCTAAAGCAAGGGTATCATCAGATTGAAATGGATCAGAATCGGCCCATTTGACCGCTTTCTACGCTCCTGACGGTAGACATGGCAATCAACTGATACAGTTTAGCAGAATGGCTATGGGCCTGAAGGAGGCGACTATAACATTTACGAAAGCCAACGCCAATTTAAATAGGTCACACGAATCGTCATCGCAGCAGCCGCAAGAATCAGTATTTCCCACCACAACATATTCCTACAAAAATAGGATTAGAGGCGTAGCGACAAACCGCGCTCTAGGCGAAGATCATCCGAAAGAATGGCTAACGCCAAGAAAAAAATGACGGCGACGAAATAAAAAGATGTCACTAAACGAGTAGCGATATTCCTCACGAAAAGCGACGAAAATCAAAATAGCTATGCGGAGAGCAATCATCGGTCGAGCACGCTCCCCCTAAAACAAATCGGGAAAAGCTACACATGACAGTACGCCGGCGACGAAAAGCAGCAGGAGAGCTGTCACAAGACGCTTTTCCTAAAAATGCAAGGTAATAAAAATTTTACAAGGTCACGCAAAGTCAAGAGGAAAGTCGTGAGAATATTAGGCACTCCTAAATATGGAAAATCAAGGCTATAGAATTTCCAGTATATAAAGGCCAGGAGCAAAAGGGTGCACGTCGTCAGTTTTCTTGAAGTCGCCTTACAAGTCGAATCGCTGCAAGTCGCCAGACCACTAAATTCGAACCTGCTTATAAGTTAATATTGAATCGCTACCAGTCGCGAGTAAGATCAGTAAAAATAATTCATCGCTGAAAAATATAGACTTGTGGGAATAGTTGAATTACTCGGGAAAACAAACAGTTTTACCTCCGTGGTACCAAGTTGTATAAGTACCACGATCACTGAGACACACCATCCTCTCTCGTCGCTAAGAAGAGAGACAACACATTAAGGCGCCCATCTGTCTGCACCTGCTCGAAGGAGGAACCAACCGAAGGGATCCGAGATGCACACCAGCTTGACCGCACTGAACCACCGACGCCAGGCTCAAGGAGCGACAAGGACCCACAGCTGCAACCTCCTGCCGCTCGCATCTCTACACACGCACACACACTCACGCATATATACACTACAAGGTACTTTTCTCTTTTCTCTAATACAAGTGAAATACATTATAGTAGTTGCTTTAAAACTTCCCCGTCTAAGTGATTTCGTTATCCGGCTCCCTTTCCCGAAAGGCAGTGACCGCATCTGCGGTAGCCAAAAGGTATTTCCTTGTAAATCTACATAAATAATAAATAACAGCAGATAGGGACTCGAATAAAAGTAAGTATATTGGTGAGTTGCGTTCATTCCGACGTAACATTTGCAAGGCGAGGAAGTCGAGATATATCTCGACGACCTCATGGTCTTTAGCGAGACGCTGATTGAACACAAAGAAAGGCTGCGCCGATTATTAGAGCGATTGCTCGAGGCCAATATGACAGTCGAGCCCAAAAAATGCCAATTTTTAAAAAAAGAGGCACATGTACTCGGGCATATAGTGGGCGGAGGTCGTATTCGCACCGATCCCGAGAAAACACGGGCGATGGCTAAATATCCAGTGCCAACTTACGCGAAGAAATTGAAACAGGCGGTTGGCCTGTTCAGTTATTATCGACGGTTCATCAAGAACTTCGCCAAAATCGCTAGGCCACTGTTCTTGCTCCTACAAAAAGTAGACGACGGGACTCGAACTCGCGGACCCGAGAGCCAGAGGCCTGTGCTCTAACCACTGAGCTAACGTTACGATGCATCCGAAGCGCATGCATCGCAGTACGACTCAGCTGCTCGACTCTTATCGCTGACTCGTCTCGCTGCTCGCGTTGCAGACGTATGCGTCTGTGACACGGATGAGATTATGAGTGAGTTGAAATTGATCACTCAAATGCCGGGAGAAAAGGCCGGGGACTATGGTATTAGAACGGAAAGGTTGCTCAACAGACTCACTACGATCTACGAGTCAGCTCCCAGCATTGATGATAATGATCTTATGTACAGAAAAAGAACGGCAAATAGTGAAGCATTACAACACTTCATATTTGGCCTTAGGTCCCCTCTTGATCATCAAGTTCGCAGTGATCATCCCAAATCACTTGGCGAAGCTATTAGACTCGCTATAGAATATGAATGCAAGCAAAGCGCGCGTATCAATAAATATCAAAACACGAATAACCAAAATGCGTCACACGCGCAATTAAATTTCGCCACTGCGAAACAAGCCCAAACGAAAAACGAGCCGACCAACGGTAATAAGAATTCAAATACAAACGGAAAAGAAAAAGAGGCGCTTTCTTTTACTTGTAATTATTGTGGGTCCAAGGGTCATTTACAACCTGCATGTGAAAAGCGAAAGAAAGAAAAAGGATTTTGCAACTATTGCGGCAGAATCGGGGATACCATAGACATTTGCCGTACCAAGGAATATCAGTTAAACAATGGTTGAAACAATAATAATCCAAATACGAATAACGGGGGATGTAATGACACTATCAGAATGGCAGATATAACAACGGAAACAGGCGACCAAATAATCACAACAATTATGGGAATCAGGACAACGGAGGTTACAATCGGTATAATAATAACAACAACGGTTATTTCGATCGCAACGGTGATTTAAGAAATAACAACGCTACGAAGGAAACAACAATAATGTAAATAATCATGGTGGACCAAACGATAGACGCCCAGAAGGACAGTACAAGAACAATCATTTAAACTAGATACCTGCTCGATTCAATCCTCAAGTGTCGAGCAGTCAGGATGTATAGTTTTAAATAACACGAAGCTGTCACACGAACCCGAAATTCCACAGCGACGTCATGCATCAGAAAATCCGAAACCCTGCCGCGAACCAACTGATACCGTGAGTCATAGCGGCTTGAGTGATAAGAAATCAAGTTGCCATTCTTGGAAACTGCCACCTTCAGCTATACAAAATAATTCGACATGGGTACAGAAGGTAGCAGAAAAAAAATCTGAAAATACTACAACAAAAAGTTGCAAACAACATAATACTGCTAACATCATATTGGCGAGAGCAGGGCGCTCCCCACTACTAATATCACTTGAAAGTGAATGTATAATAAGAAACAAGGCCGATTTTTACATTGATACAGGAGCTGAAATTTTCGTAATTAAGAGAAAATATGTTAATGAGAAAATATCACAAATTCGCAAGGACACAATACTTGCAATTTACACATTGTCCCCGATAGCTTCCCCATTGACGTTGCGGGTCTCATCGGATGCGACATCATACGCGATACAACGGAAGGGTGGAATTTTCAAATAAAACATTACAGTTACAAAACACTCTATTTCCGTTTAAGCAAGAAGAAACTTTCACTATACCAGCCAGATCACGCCAAATTATATTTGCAAGAGCTACTAACCCAGAGGTAAAAATTGGATACGTCCCAATACAGAACCTAGGACCAAACATATTATTCGGAAATTTTCTCGCAACAAACAAAAATAATATGCTTTACGCATACTGCTACAATACAGGCCACTGCCCTGTAAAGATACCTGTACCACATGTTGAACTTATCGAATGTCTCACTTCTAGATATTCTAGCGGCCATGTGGTCGATGAGGACGATAACTTTGACGCTTCTAATTATGTAAACATACGTACACTATTTTGCAATACTAAAGAACCCATTGACGTCGCTGTGAAAAATAGAATTTTAGCGGAAAATCCGAATTTAAGAGAAGAAAGGATAAATAAAATCATGTCCATCATAGAAACAGAAGGTTGCACCGAGGAAGAGATAGAACATGTGCGTGATTTAATAAAATATTTTTCGGGAGTGTTGGGCTTAGATGGTGAACCTTTGCCAGCAACGAACGAACTTCAGCATGTTATTAAACTAAAAACAGGGAAAGTTGTACATGCCAAGCGTTTCCGACTTTCGGTAAATTTAAGAAAACATTTAATTCATGAGGTAGAAGAATTAAGAAACAACCAAATCGTGGAACCTTCGGACTCGGATTTTTGCAGTAATTTATGGATCGTTCCCAAAAAGCCAGACGCCAACGGTAATCAGAGATGGCGACTAGTTGTCGATTTCACTCAACTAAACGGTGACACAGAGGGCACAATTTGGCCACTACCATTTACTAGTGACATTTTGGAACTTTTAGCCCCGGCGAAAATCATTACGGTTGTTGATTTAAAACAAGGCTTTCATCAGATTCCTATCCATCCTGATTCAGCGCCATATACTGCATTCAGCACTCCGGTTGGCGCTAATGGCTTTCAGCATTTACACTTTAAAAGAATGCCTATGGGCCTGAAAACTGCTAGCAACACTTTCGCGAAAGCTATGTCGTTAGCTATGGCCGGCTTACAGTCGGAGGAAGTGGCCATTTATTTGGACGACTTCATGATTTTTGGCAAAATTTTGGAGGAGCATGCCATAAGATTCAAGAGAATCATGCAACGACTAGTGGAAGCAAACTTAACTATCGAACCGAAAAAGTGTCAATTTTTAAAGCGGGAAGCTGCAGTTCTGGGGCACATTGTTGGGGGAGGATACATTCGTACAGATCCTAAAAAGGTTGAAGCTGCGGCAAAATATCCAATACCAACCACAACCAAGAAAGTAAGGCAAGCAGTAGCATTCTTCGCATACTACAGAATGTATATCAAGGATTTTTCCAAAATAGCTAAACCACTTTACCATTTATTACGCAAAAATATAAAGTTTCATTGGGACGAAGAGCAACAAGCGGCTTTTGATAAACTTAAAGAAATACTATGTAGTGAACCGGTTCTAGCAGACCCAGATTTATCCCAACCGTTTATTGTAACATGTGACGCAAGTGACTATCGGCTCGGGGCCATCATAGGTCAAGGTAAAATTGGACAAGACCGACCGTGCGCTTATGCTTCAAGACCACTCAAGGGCAGCGAGCTCAGATATTTAACATATGACAAAGAACTTCTCGCCATATTATGTGCAAAGGAGCAGTTTAGACACTGGTTATATGGCCGAAAATTCACAGTGGTCACAGATCATGAACCACTCAAACATTTTCACAGTACGAAGAAAGTGGACTTACGTTTCAACAGGTTAAAAGCAGCTCTACGAGGGTACGATTTCAACATAGTATACAGACCGGGACGTACCAATGTGAATGCAGACGCTCTTTCACGCAATCCCATCATACCAGAAGGCGAGAAAAATCCGGAACTACCGTGGGGCTCAATTATATGAACTTGCTAGTAAGCAAGAATATGAGAATAGTGATCTCGACGAAAAATCATCACCTGCAAGACTATTTGTCATCAAGGCAAATGGTGAAAATATCATAACCAAATTACAAAAGATAAAGAAACCTCATCGAGATTCCGAAAATTCACTAACCAACATCCCTCGTAAAAGAGACAAGGAAACTGAAATTTTATTCAGAAAAGGAACTTGCAGTAAGAAATCATGTATATGATAAAGAAACTGAAATACTAATTCGTTGGCTAACGCAACTAAATTGAATCAATATTTTATAAGTCAATACAAAAATTTGCCTCAAATGTTGAAGGAGCCCTACCTACCTCCAACAACACTGCCATTATTGTTCCTGCAAATATAGAAAACTATTCTTCAGACAATTAATTAGGACCAAATGTCACAAGGGATCCTTGGGAAAGCTGTAGGAAGAAACGCAAGAAGACGAAAAAGATGCAGAATACTTTATTCCCATACTCTCCCAATGCGCAAAAACTATTTGATCGCTATGCTTCAAAATCAGCAGGACATAATCACACACTCACGTGTAACAAGAACATAAGTGCCGAAAAATCAAATTCGAAACAAAACGCATCATCCACGCAAAATCCGGCTATTAAAACAAAAAAACCACTCAGGCCAACTTCACTACACAGGTCATTGCCAAATTTTGACGTAACCCCGGAGGATTTAGTTAGAGAAAATCAAAACATGCCACCTCTAGAAATTATTAGTCACAACGAAAATGAGACGCCGTTTAATAATATAACAAGTGATTTTCAGCCACCAATCCATTCCACACCTAAATCTCCACCCGAAAAGTTGCAACAGATAAAAAACAAAGGATCTCTCACCACAACATGATACCCCAAATAATTTACCGCAAAACCAAACGCTACCCGAAATAGCAAAGAAGATGCATGCAAAATTGAGAGTGAACATCAAAGAAAAAGATCACAACGGTAAAACGGCATACACGTGGATATTTGGGAAATTGATTCACAGTTAAAATGTGCAAACAATACTGATAAAGCAAAACCGGGCACACTGAATTGCGACGTTGTACCTCGCAGCCGAGCAAGTCGCGCGTTACTGTTTGCGCGGCAACCTCACTCGATGCGAGGAAGAAAAGGCGATCGGTTCCAGCGAGGCCCGCGTTTTCTCGGACGCAAGCTACGTCCCGGGAATTCGTGGAATTCGCTGGCCGACGTACCCAAGGGGTGCTCGTCGGTTCGAGCTGGCACGAGACGAGCAGCCAATCAGCGCGTCTCGCACCTCGCGCGGCCAATCGGGCTACGTTATCAGCCTGGCCCGACGGCCGACGGCGAGACGCCGAGCGCGCGCGCGCGGCAGAGCGGCTCGGTAGTTCCTTTCCGAGCCCTGTCGATGACACTTCGACGTGACGAGAGCGAGGCCTTCATCCCCAAGTCTGCAGAGAGAGAGAGAGAGAGAGAGAGAGCAGCGCTATGACCTGGACCACCGCCCCGAGGAAGAGATCCCTCCACGGAGACGACCGTCCAGCCGTTCAGCCAGAGGAAGGAAGCCGGGACGAAAGCGAGGCCTTCATCCCCAAGTCTGCAGAGAGAGAGAGAGAGAGAGAGAGAGAGAGAGAGAGAGAGAGAGAGAGAGAGAGAGAGAGAGAGAGAGAGAAAGAGAGAGAGAGAGAGAGAGAGAGAGAGAGAGAGAGAGAGAAGTAGAGAGGGGGAAAAGCAGACCGCTACGCCGGTGTCGGTTCAGGCATCGCCATGCCGGGACCGCTGGCGCGAGCTGTTGGTGAGCGCGCAGCTACGTGTGTGCGTGGCCGAGAGTAGAGAGGGGGGACCGCGTTGGTTCGGCCGACGACGCCGCGGTAAGCGCGCGGTGCTCGCAATTATACGTACGGGAGATTAGATTAGATTAGATTAGATTTATTTGACGTACAATATGTTGTACGATAAATTGTATACAGCAGCAATAGTAGTACAGCAAAAGTGTGTATTGTGAAAGTATGATAATGTGAAGATGGGTCAAGCGAGAGTGTGTGAGTGTGTGCGTTTGCGTGAGTGTGTGCGTTTGAGTGAATGTGTACAAGCGAATTCAAGTGTTTGTGTTTTCAAGCTCAAGAAAGTGCTCTTTAGCTAGTCAAAGTATGCCAGTACGTATGATGGTACGGCTGTGTTAAACATTTTTCTTAGGAAACAAACAGTGAAATACTTCCTGCGTCCGGCAGTGGTTAGCCACTGCAACTCCCGCCTGTATGGGGAAATGTGCTCATCTCTTCTTACACCATAGATGTACCGAATTCCTGTATTCACGAGCCTCTGAAGTTTTAGGTCGAGTTCCTGCGTCAGGTCACAGTATACGAGGGAACAGTAGTCTATAAGAGGAAACAGGAGGGCCTGCACTAAGTGCTTACGCAACCTGAGATTGGTGCTTTTCCTGAAAAAGTAAAGTCTGTACATTAGTGTGTGAGCGCGCTTAGCGCGTTAGCTGTTGAGGGTAATGCGTTTATGTAGTAGGGAGAGCCCAGGACAATTGCTTTAGTTTTAGCAACATTAAGTTTTAGCTTATTCTGTTCAGCCCAACCAGTAATCCTCTCAGCATTGGCACTCATCTTGTTTGATAAAGAATTGAGCTCTTCGAGGTGGCATTGACTGTAAATTTGCAAGTCATTCGCGTAGATGAGATGGAAAACATCGGTATCAAGGCAGAAACCGATGTCATTGATGTACAATGCAAACAGCAGTGGACCCAGAACGGACCCCTGCGGAACGCCGATGTTGAGACGCCGAGGAGAAGAACGTTCGTTATTGTCACCAACGACGGCCTGCTCTCTACCAGAGAGGTAGGAGTCAAACCAGCGGATGACTTGCTTTGAGAAGCCGAAGGTGGATAGCTTTCTCAGGAGCCTGACGTGACACACAGTGTCAAACGCCTTGCTAAAGTCAAAGAGAAGGAGTAGTGTTACTTTCTTTTTGTTTATCCCAGCTCTGGCATCATCAGTTAGCTTAATTAGGCCAGACTCAGTGCTGTGACCAGTGCGGAAGCCTGTTTGAAGGTTATCTAGTAATAGCCTTGATTCAAGGTATTCTGAGACTTGCCTATGCACTAGCCACTCCAGAGCCTTGGAGAGAAAGCAGAGAAGTGAAATCGGACGGTAATCAGTCAGGGCTGTTGGTGAGCTGACTTTGTTGAGTGCGTGCACAAGTGACATTTTCCAGGCAGATGGGAAGCAGGGTTCGCTAAGGGACAGGTTGAAAATATGACTTAGTAAAGGAGCAAGAACCGGCAAAGCTTTTGAGATGACAACCTGTGGGATGCCGTCGCTCCCCCTGGCCTGAGTGTCAAAGTGCGATACCGCAGTCAACACGTCCGATTCCGTTATAGGTTTGAATTCGA
Source organism: Nasonia oneida (assembly GCA_037356405.1). Classification (NCBI taxonomy): domain Eukaryota; kingdom Metazoa; phylum Arthropoda; class Insecta; order Hymenoptera; family Pteromalidae; genus Nasonia; species Nasonia oneida. Next base: position 20,039 of record JAZHPH010000268.1, on the reverse strand, counting down.
AATGTTCCGGGAGGTCAAGACTTTCCAGGGTAACAAGATAATCCTCAACAGCAGGAGCCAGCGGATCATTTGAGATCGCGCTGAAATGCGTGTTGAGTTCATCTGTGGTGAATCTAGATGGTAAGGGGGCCTTGGTGGCAGAAATTCCAAGTTTCTCCAGCTCTTTCCAGATCACAGCAATATCAGTCAAGGTGGACAGGCGTGAATAGTAATAATTCAGCCTGGCCCCTCGACTTGTTTGTGAGCATAGTCTCTAGCTAATCTGTAAACGCGTCGATCTGATTCGAGCCTGGAGTCCCTGAAACGCTTGTAAAGTCTATTGCTCTCGGATACAAGGCCACGAAGAGCCGCAGTGTACCACGGGTGACGTTGTCGTCCTGGAGTCACAGTCCGCAATGGAGCGAGGTGGTTGATGGCGTTAGTGAGGTTAGCGTTGAGTAAAGATATGCAGTCGTCAAGTGATGAGGTGGTAAGAGATGACCAGTCACAGTCGCTAAGAAAGTCTCTCAGCTTCTCAGCGCTGATTCCTTTAAAGTTTCTGTATGAGTATGTATTTGGTACGTAGCGTGGAATCTGTACGTCGAGAGTGGCCGTGATAAGGTCGTGTCCGTTGATGAAAGGTGCGTCTGTCTTCCAGTATGATTGCAGGCGATCCTGCTCGTCGATTAGGCACAGATCAAGCCAGGTGTCAGAACCCTGTTTATGGTGTGTGGCACCATAGGGAACGGACGAAAGGGAGTTCTCATCAATGAAGGCCCTGATGAAATTGGCATCTTCAGATGAGGATAGTTGGTCAGAGTTAAAGTCCCCCATTATAACCTTCGTGGAGTAGTTGTGCATGTGAGTTGTTAGTTCGTTAATAAAGTTAGAGCCTTGTAAAAAAGGAGCATGAGGTGGACGATACACAACCCCCACGAAGATGGGAGAAACTCCCTTGGCCGATATCTCACAAAAGAGGTATTCAGGCTTGCCTGGCTTGCCGGACCATTCACCGTCGGATGTTGAAATAACACTAACCGTCAGAGATTTGTGTATATAGAGGGCCACACCTCCACCGTTTCTGTTTCTGTCTCGTCTGTAGAGCAGGTAATCATCCAGCGAAGGGATGGATGTCACCTTCTCGCTTAGCCAGGTCTCAGTAACAGCTATTACGTGGAATAAAGAGCGAGTGGATAAAAAGAGCCTGATCATCTCAATGTGACCCGTGAGAGAGTTCGCATTAAAATGACAGACCCTTAGACCTTCAGACAGAGATACCTCAGAACCCGATGAAGACACGGCGGATGAGCTTGATGGCGGACATGGTGGGATGAAATGTATGTGTGGCAGCTTCATTGTGGAGTGATGTTTACGGCGAGCGGGATCCGAGCTAAAAAATTATCCAGCTCAGCGTCGGTGGTAATGATGGTGGCACGCTCGTTGTCATCGTTGCAGCGGACGAACAGTCTCCCGTCCCTGACGAACGTTCGGCAGCCCTGCCTCCTCTTGGCTTCCAGCCTAGCCCGTGAACGCAGCTTGTGGACGTCGGTGGGGAGTAGCTCATTGATGTTTATGAGCCCTTGGTGGTCAGGGCTCAGAGCTTTGGCCTCCTCCATCACGGTTGCGTCCAGCTCGTTGGTGTGGAGCTTGCGTTTACGAGCTTTGGCAACGACGATTGCTCGTGCCAGTGCACTCGACGAGAGGGTGACGGCCAGTGGTGGCAATCTGCCGTCACTCCTGGCGGTGTTCCGGGGTGCATCGAGCCTACCCATGACCCTGACGGATGCAATATCTCTCCGCAGGACCGTAGGGTCAAGTGCGTTTATGACTGCAGAGAGAGAGGGAGAGAGAGAGAGAGCGCGCCGGCCGCGTAGCTACTCGAGCGGGTTGCGCCGAGCCGAAATACGGGTGTGTGTGAGAGAGAGAGAGAGAGAGAGAGAGAGAGAGCAGACGGATCAGACTGCGCGACGTCAGAGGAGAGAGCTTCGAGGTGCGCGCGTGTATATGAGAGTAGAGGTGTGACGGCGAGCCCTGCGTGGCTACTGTGCGTGGGCGGCTACGGCCACCACGTTGTAGGGAAGGGCTGGGCCAAATATACGTACAATATAACTTAATAACTTGTGTGATTACTTCTTCCTTCTTTCCCCACGTTCTCCCAAACGTCGGCGATTACGCTAAATCCCGCGATTAACGAAAAATCTTGGCGCGTACGAGGCGTTAAGTGTTGCGCACCTGTACTGGGAGGCACAGCGTCGCAGAATAATATCTCTCACGGGGAAAGGATAATCACAACACACATCTCGAGAAGTAACGCCAGAAAAAATAGCAAAATTGCTATATGTAGTAACTCCTTGATCGAGGAAATTATTAACATTAGCAAGAAGGACATCAATGACGCGGAAAAACTAAACGTTGTGGATAAAAACTTGGACAATAATCCAACGTATAATAGCATGACTACCGTTAGTAGCTTTTTGGCAAATGAGGAACCGGAATGTGGAGCATCAGACACATCTTCAGAAAACTCGGAGCCTCTTGGAATACCAGTATCCTTTTTTGAAGCATTCGACGATTTCGCATACGTCCCATGACAAGCCGAACGAGAACAAGTAGCAGAGTCAACGACTCCAGATACCTCAATCTCCTATCTTGGAAGATTCAGAGTATTCGATTACGAAGATCACTGTGCAGACCCACATGCAAACCTTATACGTAGCGATGATATACCACCATACCCACCGGGCAATTGCTTATTCCATTATTAAAACAGCAAAATTAAATTACTCGGCTCTTGGTCTCAGAGCAAAATTAACTCAATCACCTTTCTTACAGAATTGTGGTAGTCCTCAAGAAGCTTTGAAAATCCTACAATCATCCACAGAATACGGGGATGCCGATTGCACATATATTTTTGTTGGGAATTCAAACAAAATATATGTATACATTACCAACAGAGCAACGAAACAAAGGACTACTGGCACATCACTACAAACCAAACACACGACTATATACATTTACATTTGGTCGGCAGACATTTCACGCCATACATAAGGTCAGAATCTGATACATTACCGAACCTCGAAAATTCCGAACCTAAAAAATCTTATAACGCAAACAGTGGTAAAAGGCATTCGCATGAGGCGAGCAACAAACAAAATCCATTGGAACAAAATAATTCGCAAACCCCTAGAATCCAGCATACAGATAATAATGGCACTACCACACCAAAATCAGCCGACATGAGCGCAAGAGAGGCATTGATTATCGAAAGAAGCAAAAATGCACTATTGAATCGATACCTTATAGTAAATACAAGACCACCAAGAGAAAACCTCCTTGGTCAATACCAGAGAATCAAGTACCTGCATTATTTATAAAACTGCGGGAAATTCCAGAACTTCCACAAACGGAAATCCTTGATTCTATGCTGGAAAGAGGATATATAAATAAAAATATTTTAAGAAGCACCGAAAGAAATTTGGGAGACGTTTTCATAACTGATTTCAAAGGCATGAAACTTTTCGGATTATTCATCAAAAGTCACATTAATGAGAAACCGCTCAAAGCGCATTTAAGAAAATATATTAAAAATCTGAGAACTGAAATCACGAAATCAAATATAAATTCTTTTGCACTTATTAGAGACCTAGGAATGCTAACTCTATCAGAGTGGGCGGACTTCGTGAATCTATTTGAGACAATCCTCAATGGCATACCAGCCATCGGAATAATCTATATTAACACTTTACCCGTTCCTCCGGTGGCGGACAGATACAAACTAATTAAGGAATACCATGAAGCCGCTATAGATGGACATAGAGGTATAAACAAAACTATAAGTAAAATTGCAAACGATTATTACTGGCGAAATATGAGACCAGACGTACGGCAATTTGTGTTGGACTGCCCTCAATGCCAAACCAACAAACTTATACGGGTAAAAACAAAAATGCCCCTAAAAATAACGGACACACCATCCAAACCTTTTCAGAAAGTCTCAATAGATTTTTAAGGTCCGTTGAAAAGTTCAAAAGGTTACAATTATATTTTGACAGTGCAAGACTGGCTTACAAAGTATTGCATATTGATACTGGTGAGGAGAGCGACAGCTGAAGAGGTTGCATGAGCATTTACGGTCAAAGTGATATGTTATTTTGGCCCGCCAGCAGCTATTTTAACGGATCAGGGCACACACTTCCAAAACAGACTCCTGGAGGAATTTGCTAGGCTATTCAAAATAGATAAGTACTGCTCAACAGCTTATCACCCGCAATCAAACGGCGGCATCAAGAGAATGCATCATACACTGACTGAATATTTAAAAAAATACATGGAGTTACAAACGGATTGGAGCAAGTGGCTTCCTATTTGCCAGCACGCATATAACTGCACGGAGCACGAGGCATCAGATTTCACGCCGCACGAGTTAGTCTTCGGACAAAAACCACGAACACCATCAAGCTTCCAGCCGAGGGACGCTGACACGTCTATAACTTACAATCAATACATTACCGATTTAATAAGCAATTTATCTCAATTATAAACCTTGGCAGCAATTAACTTAGTTCAGGCAAAGTATAGATCTAAACATTACTACGATAAGAAACTTAACGTAAAACATTTTAGAGAAGGGGAACTAGTCTATATGCTTAAAGAACCGCAGAAGGGCAAGCACGACCGAGACTACGCAGGACCGTACGAAATCATCGGTATAAACTATAAAACGAAGAATGTCAAATTAACGATCATGGATAAAATTAAGAGATGCACGGCACTCAAGGATCCACCGCCTTGCCCTTAAAGTATCTTACAACACACTGAGATAAACTCATCGAATCACAGCAATGATTCAAGTTTACAGAATTGAAATAGAATACAATCTACAAGATCAATTATTGTGTATAATAAAACACTCAACGTAACATCATTTTATCACTCGCGTCTTACTAACACATTATTCAATTTATTAGTAAAACTATCACCTTATTAATTCCGCGGCCATAGGGCGCGCGGCAGTGCGCGCAAAAATAAGACATTCATACAAAATTAGTGTTGTAAATTTTCTTGCTTTTCGCAGAATAACGCTTGCACATTCAGCAAAACTGTAGGAAATAGGTACATTTTTTTATTATTCATTCTTAACATATTCACCTGACATAACTCATGCAAAATTATTATATATCGGGCACCAAGGGATCAGCACTACCCAGTAATGATCAACCATTCAGAATTCGACAAAAATTTTATACGCTGTTAAATATTAAAAATTAAATGCTCAGTTGAACTTCAGCAAAGGCTCGAAGCATATAATAAACATTTCATTTCACGAAAATCTACATTTCTTCTCTGTTGAAATAATTGCCGGGTTTTTCAAAATTGATTATATAGAATTCATTAAAAGTTTGCAAACTTATCAGCGAACATATAATGAGTGAATGAATACCTCATATATCTAAATTTATAGAAAAACATATAAAAAAAAATATTTTATCTTTATCCTCTCATTCAAGATTGATCTGTACTTATGCCGTTTTATGCCGGCAATGGGAGGAACCGAGCATTCCTCTGCGGCGCGCACCGACTCTCCTCACACTGCACACCTACTTGCACAACCTACGTATTCAAAATCTTATTTATGTTAAGATTGATTTCTCAGAGACTCGCGCAAGCTAAATTTTAGCACAGATTTTCCTAAAATTATATCGATTGTGCTCGACTATTTCTTTCTTACTTCATTCAACCAAACTTAAAAATATTGTGCTCTATGTCAATTAACAATTTTTATCCTCTAATGAATAGACTTACAAAGCGTCAGTTCATTTTTCTTTACCTTCACGCAACTTAATTCATTCATATATCTAATGATATATAAATGGTTGACTGATATTTATTCTCTAGCGCGGAAGTGTATCAAACTCTACATGATATAATTCATTTCACACTCATGTAAATTTTAGGTTTTTCTTCCTCTCTCACCCTATATACTGCAAATTATTTTTCCACGGCACGTTAACTGGAGAAAAAAAGGCAATAATCAATTTAAAATTTTGAATTTAATTAGTACTACATACCAGTCAATTTCAAAAACATTAATCTTCAAAATTTTACTTCTCACTCTGTATTTTAGAAATCATAGAGGCAAAGAGAGAGAGAAAAATTAATTTTTGTATATATATGCTTGACTTAAAACAACTCTTTATCCATCAAACACAAATGAATAAGAATAATAAGACTCAATAGAACAATAGGTAAAGCAAAAAAAAACATTCTGATATTAAATAATAGTTTTAAAGGAAGCTACATACCACAAAAGAAATCAACAGTTTTTTTTTATTTTTTTTTAAACATATAGGAATATAGGAAATGGAAAGGTATTCGCAAATAAGAACACAAAATCTTATTGTTATAAAAATACATTATATTATATTATTAAATTCAATCTGTAGCCCTTGTTACTTCAAATAGCATGAAGTTGCCATGACACCGGCATTGTAGCATCCTCTGATACGACGTGCTCCCTTCTTGCACGTCGCACCGCAGGGATATTACGCTGGGCCTCTCCTCCGTGCCTGGGTGCATCACGCTGGAGGGCAGATAGGCTGGACGTCGTGGCCCAGTATAAACAATCACTGAATACGGCTGCAACAAACAAACAAATTATAAGCATTATGCAATAAAATATTTAGGAAAAATAGGGTTAAGTCAAGCGTATGAGTACTAAGTATTATGCAATAAAATATTTTAGGAAAAATAGGGTTGAGTCAAGCGTATGAGTACTAACCTTTCCCCACGGACACCTATATTTATATATCTTGACGCGCTTCCCTTTATACTCCACGCTTTCGCGTCCTGTGGTAAACACATCACCGAAAAACTCCGGATCAATCTCCTCATCATCGGTCCTTTCCATTGCGGGCCACATCACTACGCGTGTCCCGAGCTGCAACAATACAAAATTAAATTAATACATTTTCGCAAAAAAAAAGTGATAATACAAAATGTGTACTTGCATATCCATCATTTGGGCATATAACAGGGAAGCGGGTCTCACCGCGCTCCCCCAAAAGGTAACGGCCACCACCAGCCTTCCAATTCCCAAAATCAGCGTAATTCTGCTCCTTCGTCTCCACGTGAAACACAAGGTCCTGTAAAATAAGAAATAAAAAGAAATAATACAATATACAAATAAATACGCACATGTTTATATAAACACATTCAAAATTGACACGCATTAACGCATTTACGCATCAAGCATTCACGCTCACTCATATCTTAAACAAACACAACACATCGTTCAAACGTTCCTAGTCAACATGGAGAAAACACAACATATACGTGAAATTATCGACTCTCTCGAAATTCAAGCAACATTATTGAAGAATCTAGAGCTTAGCGACACCGAATCCAAGCGCATATTAGAGGCTGCTATTTGCAATCTACGTGTCTCCATGCTGAATTTGGAATTCATTTCTAACTACATCTTGCAACAAGAAGAAGAAAAGGAGGAGGAGACACTGCACCCCATTCCGTCAACGAGTGGCACACAGCGCAAGGCCGTAACTCCTATAAAAACAGCATCCGACCGATCTTCAAGCAGCGCTAGTGAAAGTACGTTTGAGAAGAAGAGATATGCACTCAGGAAAGTGAGGAGAATGGAAAGGAGGAAATTAAAGCAGAAGCGACATAGTGAGAAGAAAAAGTTGAAGAAAGCAGCAAAAAGTGAATTTCTCCGCAAAGTAAAAATGTGCGCGCACAGGGACGCATTCCCAAACCCGAAGGTTGTAAAGTGCAGCAGCAGCGATGAGCGCAGTTCGGAAAGCGCACCGCTCGCCTCCCGAATTGGTGCTAATCCGATCTCGGCTATAAAACGGCTAGCGGCCGAGAGAGAATCCTTCGCGGTCCCTTCAATACAACGAGGTATGCCGTACATGAGATGCGGCCTCAGATTTAGAAAGTCGAGAGAGGAGGGAGCAGAAGAAAATACGGACGTTCGTAACGAACAGTGGTGGTAGTGTAGATTGTGCAGTAATCACACGCACAATTCATGCATGACGAAGCACGAAGTACAGCAAGGACCGCTGTTCGTTTGCAGGATTTGTACCAACACAAGATCAATGGTAAACTCAAGACTTTGCAACAAGAACAACAAGCCGAGGGTCAAGTCTAACGTCGTGGTGCATGTACACAAGACACCTGTAAACTCGGCCAAATCAACGATTCAGGCAACACCAGTCCAATCCACCCCGCAAACAACGCAGCAGTGGAGAGAAGTTAAGAACAACACAATGGAGGATACAAGTTCTAGCTGCGACACCTGCATGGATTCCTGCACGGACCCTACCTGCAGTTGCAGCAGCCCGAGTGATAGTAATCAGTGAAGTGAACAGTGTAACCAAAATATGGAAAGTGTGTGTAAAGGTGTGGGATCTGATTGCGCTAAAACTTAACTAATTATTATTGAAATTTTTTACTAAAATAGGGACATTTATGCTTAAATACTATGTAATCAAAATTGCTTGAAACTTTTATTATCTTTAAAATTTAATCTTATAAAAGTGCATACATACATTGAAATGTCATGCTTTGCACGTTATGCATTGAAATTCACGCAATTTTTTTAACAATAAGTTGTAAAATATAGACTACGCAATATCAGAACTGATTACTAAAATCATTTATCATGAATATAATGGAATATCTTTTTAAGTATTAAGCCGGCTTTAAGACATTACAAACGCATCTTACAATGAGTTTCGCGCAATAAAATATTTTGAAAATTGTTCATGAAAATATCAAGAATTTTCGTACACAGGCAAACGATAAATTCATTGCAAGTTGCGTATATGATAAGAACATTCTCTGCGAAAGTCAAAAGCCGTGACTCTACACAGTAACTCATTGATAATTATTCACAGTTTACCTTTTACATTTTTCTCATAATTACTATATGGGTTCATTAATCATTTATATCAAAAAAACTTCATCTTAAATAAATAATCTACAATACTAAGCTCGACTCGACTATCGATGATATGTAGCAAAATCACAATTGAAAAAAAATATCATACAAAATCCAATTTCGCCAGATACAAAGTAAAATTATATTTGCACACGGCATACGAACAAAGTGATTTAGTAATCACATTTCTTAATCATTGTATCGAATTAATCAGCTATTGTATTTTCATATTATACGTAATATTACCTTTTTATTATGACAATTTTTTACACAGATTATAGGAATAAGAAAAATCTACAACTAGATTAAGCATCTTTTCATATTTATATACAAAATGAGAGAGAGGCCACACATGTACCTACACTTAAGAAGAAATCACAAACATCAGTACACTTACATACACACGATCCAATTTATTTACATGTCATCGGGACGATGACGTCGTACGGACGATGCATACGTGTAGCGCAGCATGGCAGCAACGAAAGGACATCGCGAGCTCGGACGAACCAAGCAGATGACACCTTACAGCCGCCTTATCACTGCATGCCAATATGCAGTGGGAGGCTTACCTCTGCAGTCACACCTCTCTCTCACTACTTGCATTATCCGTGAATAAAAGTCACGCCATATTCAAAGACTTTCTTATTCCTTCGCCAAGTTCGTAGGAAGTCCTGCGAACGCTACGACCACCCTAAACCTAATTCCCGAGTATCCCACGTAACACTTGCAATGACGTTGTAGAATAATTAATTTTCAACAATATAAAAAAAAATCTAATTATTATTCAAACGATTTTAATTTTTATTCATATCCTACTTGAAATAGAATATGACAATATTATTCTTTCTTTGTTAGGCTCGCACGCGATTTCTGTGCATGTTTGAAATTCTAACCATTAAAAGTGTAAATTAAAAAATATAGAACGCGTAAAATACGTCCAAAGTATATGGTTATTAAAGAAAGGGGTAACTATTGATAAGTATGTAAATTGAAAGATTGTCGGACTCTGTAATGGGTTCTGCATTGTGTTCTCCGATGCCTGCTTGGATATCTGCTGGTTCTACATTAGCGTGTTCTCTAATGCCTCCTTCAATAGCTTCTTCTTTATTTTCTTCGACTGGCACATTTCGATTGCGTCGAGGCCTGCCTCGTCGGCGTGGGGCGGGTTCGTCCACTACTTCTTCATCGGGTACGTTTCGTCGAGGCCTGCCTCGTCTACGTACAGCTGGTTCATCAACTACTGCGTTGTCAGGTATATTTTCGTTTCTTCGAGGTCTTCCTCGTCTACGTACAGCTGGCTGTTCTTCAGCAGCAGCATTCGCATTTTGGCCTGCCTCGTCTTCGAACTGGGAGAATTGGCTGAGCTAACGGTTCGAGAATCTGCTCTGCATCTCTCACTGCATGAGTAAAAAATAAAATCTAATAATAAATATACTGTTACTTAAAAAAAATATTACCTTAATGTAGTCTTCGTCGTCGAAGCACAGGAACATCGTTCTCAAATTCTCGTCCTAAAATTTCAAATTAAATGAATTATCTGATTTTTGTATTTTACGTACAGCTATATTATGTCGACTTTTAATTTTCACATATTAAGTATTTACATTTTCTTCTGTCACAAAAAAAGAAAAATAGATTCAAAATAAAAACATACTAAAAATTTTTTGCACTACAAAGAAATAGAAAAAAATTTGTATATTTGTATATCATTAAAAGACAGAATGCAACTTTAAGTAATTATTATTATTATTTTTTTTTTAATCATTCTCAAAAATATAATGCTAATAAAAACAATACAAAATTGTTAATGCTTTGTTATATACTTGGACCAGCGTCAGGATTTAATTCGTTTCTTAGAAAATCTACGTCATTTATACCAAAGTGTACATTTTGTTCTTCCTCCACATTGATGTCTTCGTCATTTTCTTCCACTTCTTCTTCCTCAGCTGCGTGTTGTAGAGGCCGTTGCAAGCACTCATTATATTCGTGCACTAACAAATATGAATAATTTGATTTTAAGAAATGTGTACTGTAATACTATATTCATAGCTATTTCTGGCAGAGTTCATACAACTTATTGTCACATAACTTTACTTTTATATAACTAATTACTATCCATATTTTAAATTATAAAAAAATGAGTTACAATGAAAAAAGAATATTTTTGAAGAACTTTATATACGATATTAATCGTTGGTTCAAAGTATAAACATTTTGCAAAGTAATAAAATAAACTGGTAGAAATTGTTATATCCATTATAAGTTGATTCTGAATAATAGCTTAACTTTTTTTTTTTTTTTTTGTTTTGCATTTTGATAATTTTCTATCTCTCTACATTTTTATTTAAAGATTTATTAAAAATCAAAAAACACCCTGGTACAAAATTGACTAGTTCGTATAATTGAATTGTTTATATTCTTTAATGACCATATATTATGAATTAACTATGCTTATTACAAATCGTTGTAACGAATATCAATCGATAAAATAGCTCAAATTAAATAAGTATGCCCCATAATAATAATGCCCCAAAATCAAATTACGAGGCTTCGCAAATGATGTTTATATTAATACAATAAAACTTTAATACGTGTAATCCTCAAAAAAAAAAAAAAAAAATCGCGTCAATCAGCATTCACGGGCTTCATTAAAGTGAGGCAATAGCACATTGGGCAATTAGGAGAGATGACGATATATTTTTATACTTGCACCAAACGTATACTATTGCGTACATGTAAGTAGGTAAACAAGGGGGGTACCAGGCCAGGGGGGTACCAGGCCAGGGTGGTGCTGGCGCAGGGTGGTAGCCCAGAGCTCGGCTCCCCAACTCGGTAAAGAGGCGGTAACCCACGAGGTCGCAGATATCCAGATCCCGCAGCTCCATCTATCGACCGCGAGAGTTCTCACTACAGAAATCGCCATCTGTGGTCGAGCGCTATATTCTTAAATCGATTAAAAAAAAATTCATTGCTATGCGGGGATTTGAACCGGGAACCTTGCGGTCACCGGCCGAGCGTTTTACTGACTTACCCGTTACGGGAGGGATGACTAATATTCAATCAATTTAGCTCGCTAATTAAATCTCTTATAACCAACCCTCTTTTTCAGGCATAGAATAAGTATTTGTGGAAAACTTTTGTGAATACTGTTTCCAATTAGAAGATTTTTCCTTCTTTTCCTGTTTCTTATCATTTTTCGAATCAGGAAGAGGCTTATAACCTGCACTACTAGGTGGTGAACCCATGATGTACGAATGAGCATGATGTGGAAGTTTTCTCGTATTTCTAGGTGATGGGAGCCCCAACCATCGCTCTCACTTGTGAAGTTCAACCATGTAACTTAACCTCTCCATAAGTATTTTTTTATTCCCACTCCATGGATGAATCTTTTCTCTCCAATTGCTTACATTGCTCTCGCGTGTATTTCTTCATAAGTCGTACATTGTGAAGAGCACAGCTGGCTTTATAGGCGCCATTATGATGAGGACAAACCGTTACGAGTTTCATCTTGTCTAGAGGTGGATATCCCATTTCCAAGATGTCGATTACGTTGAATTTGAAACGTTCCAACCACTTCTTCTTCAAGGATCCCATTACCATTACGGCAGTAGTGTCATGCAAGGCTTCCCGAAGAATTTTACCGATTTCTACATATTCGATTCCTCCAGATGACCATGGTATACCATGATAATGATATTCCAACCATGTATTCTCTTGCTTGTACTTTTCTGTGAGTCGACGCCATGGAAAAGGCTGTTTGAAAAGTAGTACAATAGGTTCGATATCATCTCTTAGAGAAACTATAGATAACTCCTTGAGGATGAAGTCATTGCCAGGCTGCTTAAAGCCTTGCATGTCCACTAAGTACTCCATCTCGGAATGACTCTGATTAGCAGCAAGCTTTTCTTTATATCATATCCCCACCACTACTACCATCCCCACCATAAGAAGTGCAAGAAAGGAGGCTTGAATGCGCGCGCATAGTAGTGCAAGAGTGGGAAGATGAAAGCGCTCTACTCAGGAGAGCATTGGAATGCAAGTTTCAAATCTCTCCATGAAATCGATTTTTGTTATGATACAATGAGTGTTATTAAATAAATCAAACGAGTTTTTTCACAACGCCATTTGCACAATTATACTGAACTATGCGATCTTGTATAATTAAACAATAAGCAGAGGTTCCTGCGGCAATTATCTTTGGATTCAAATTCCAGCCGAACATCAACTGACGCGTTTTTCAAAGCTTCGTTCTGCTTTGAACAATCGATGACTATAAGAGGTAGATAGTTGATGAAGTGTTGCTTTTTCAGCATAGGCTCAATACTCTTGTCATAGTATGCATGTTGAAAGTTGGCATACATATCGTAGAGCATAGCATACTGATTACGTTCAATATCTAAATTTAGATTTCCATAAGGATAGTATTGTGAATTTAAGAAGAGTTTAACATTACTGATATTGCAGTGATCGAAACGACTAGAATTTACTTCTCTCATTCCTTTTCGATTCGTCTGGAAGCCCAGAATAACGAAGCGGGGCTTTTCTAACTGATTAGATGTTTTGACTGTCCAAACATGTTTGGGTGTAGTAGGAAGCAGTGGATATTCGTACAGCTCCCAACTACGAAAACTCATATCAATCGATTTACCCTTCTGAATATGACTAAGCATCCGGATTTTATGCTGATTAGATAATACTACATATGGCATGAGCCACTCAACTTTCATCAACTCAATCTTGAAATTTTCGTACTCTGCTGCAGTAGTTGCAGTTGCAACCTTCGTAGGTGTCTGTATTACGGAATTCAGATCATTTCTCGATCTAGTGAGAATGAGTTCATGCTTCACGTTAACGACTACCTTGCGATAGTCTTCAGTAAAGCCTAGGATCATACTTAGAGGTATAGATATATCAAAGTATCCTTCACTATTCATCAAATGCTCTTTCTCCTCAACGTCGAGCCAGCGAGCATTTTGTATGATTAGACTTTGACTGGGATTAATCGATACCCAGCCTTTCATGAGAGTAGTTAATCCGACATTTTTACATTTATCGATCTCTATAGCATTTATCTCATATCGTATTTCTTCAAACATATGGCAGACGGCGTTGTTTACCAACTTTGTATTTTTGACGAGAGTAACATCAGCTTTGGTTAGCCTACCACATACATGAAGCGAACTAGCTGACGGCAAAAGACACAAGTCTTGATGTTGCACCGAGATGCGAATAAATGAGATATTGACTCATCGAATGTCACGGGTGACTGTATATTTAGAATTTCTTCCATTTTGACAGCAGAAGAATATACACGTTATTTTCCACCAACTCTAAAGCCGAGGCTTTTTAGAAACTGAATGTTTTGCCGTGTTAGCGTTCTCAACGTTCGCGGACGACTGATGACTTTTCGACATTTTCGATTCCTTATATACCCGCGACCGTAAACGATGCCCATTATACTTGCTTCAGATGTAATCTCACTGTTATTACTTCACCACGAAAATTAACCAAGTGTCCGTCTTGATCGACTATACGAATTTGAATATGATCTAAGCTTTTCACAGTAGTTGGAAGGTAAACAACTTGAGATGGAACTTCTATAATCTTGTAGCCTGGTGGTACTGCTGGGAAGAATTCGTGTATAGTATGCACTTTTTTCCATTTATGTAGGCACCAGTGGTAATGTTGCACTCAATTCGTAGAGCGTTGACCTTGAGTATGGATACAGGTAGATCAGAGCTATGAGAGACGTTTGATGAAAGAAGTCGTTGTGTGAAGCCTAGCAATTGTCCTATCGAATCTTTTGGACGAAAATCAATTGTATGACTACACTCTATTACACTACGAAGAGTGTTGTTGTTTGGTGTGAGACTCATAAGTATGTCTCTTGCAGCCAATGCTTCGCGAAGATAGTTGTCTATGTCTTCGATCTCGTAACTTCCAGTAGGTAGGGAGATTACTTCATTATCAACGTAAAACTTGTTGTTATCTACGTCAATATTCGGAATCGAATTAAAGGTTAAAAGTTCAACCAATCCAAGAACGTAGTCCTTATGCGTTGAGAGTTCAATAGGTGGGAAGAATTGAGCGTCAAGTGTAGAAGATGTGCCTGAAAGACTCAATGTCAATGTATCACTCATGATAGTTGAAATGATAATGTAGCGATAATCACTTCTCTGCTCCTTTATATAGCCTGGAGCTTAAGAAATCAAGACAAAGATGACCGCAATTGAATGTATCATAGTCCTGATATCGTTCAGCCTTGTACTTTATTCTATCAACACCCAAATACAACATCAAATCTAGAGGTGGTTGAAGGTCGCCGAAGCTATCAAAATATATAACATCGCTACCTCTCTTTCGATATGCTACCCAATGTGTGCCAGGACCAGTAGCATCATCCAAATTAACAATAGCAGATTCGCGATAATGAGGTCCATTAATAGGAAGAGCATTACGCATAAAGACACCGCGGAAGTATGGTATTTTTAAGATTTTACCATACTTTAAGAGATCAATATTAGTAAGAGCTCTCTGAGGTAACCTTACTTCATCGATCTTTTTTTTTCCTCAATCCATTTCCAGGCTTAAGACGAAGACCGAGCCCTGTTTTATGCGGTTTCAAATAGAGCCCTTTACCACGAGCTATATCTTCCATTTTTCTATTATGCCGCTGACTTTCTTCAAGAGCCTGTTTTGCTGATTTAGCATCATTAACAGCTTTTCCTATTCCAGCAGCTCCTCCTGCGATAGCACCAGTCGCACTTAAACCAGCGAATATAGGTATAAGGAATGGTAAGAAGCCTCCTACTTTCGATGAAACTGGTAGAATACGAGGAATACCAATTTTTCGTTTACCACCAGCCTCTTTGACTGCTTTTCGAGCTCCTTTTAATGCTGATAGAATGACTTTACGAGCACATTTGCTCGGAACGATAGATTTCGATGCAGCTTTTACTATCTTCTTGAATGGAACTCCCATTCCAAATTTAGACTTTAACTTCATTGCACTTGTGATAGCAAAAGCGGCTGCTTTTTCCTTAACCCCCGAATCTTTCGAGACAACTCTTTGCCAAGCTTTATGGGCAAGGACTCTATCAGCAGCGTTCCTAGCTTCGATGTTTTCTCGATTCTGAGAATAGACTATATCGTGTTCCTTGCAGGCTACGTCTAGGGGATTAATACCTGGATCTCCACGAGCTAATCGTTTAGTGAGTTTAGTACCTGGTCCACAGTATTGATAACCTGATAGATGAAGTTCAATTGGAAGATTATTGATCAATCGATTAACAAGACCTCGTCCTCGACGTTTGTAAACGATCATTTCACTTTAAAGGTTAAACAACAACTAATATCGAGAGTATAAATACCAGCTCTATTTATAGACTCACAACAGTTGTAATGCAGACCTCTCTATACAAACATGTTCAAGAAACAGTCTGTTAAGCTTCCGGTAGTAAACTTTGATACTATTGCAGAGCCGGAGAAGAAAAACAAACGACATGGTGATTTACTTCCAGATAGTATTCGAGCAGTATTTTGTGGACCCTCTAATTGTGGTAAAACAAACAGTTTGCTAGCTCTCATAACACATCCCAATGGAGTTAGGTTTGAAAATGTTTACGTCTACTCTAAATCGCTTAATCAGTGCAAGTACAAATTTTTAAAAGATCTCCTCGAACCATTGAATGGTATAGAGATCTTTGCATTCAGTGAAAACGATGATGTCATAGCTCCTGAGAATGCACTTCCGAATTCTATCATGATTTTCGATGATATAGCCTGCGAAAAACAAAACAATGTTAGAGCATACTACTGTATGGGGAGGCATAAGAAAGTTGATTGTTTCTATCTATGTCAGTCTTATTCACAAGTTCCGAAACATCTTGTGAGAGATAACGTTAATCTCTTGGTAGTTTTCCGACAAGATGACATGAATCTCAAACACTTATACAACGATCATGTCAACTCGGACATGTCGTATTCGCAGTTTCGATAATTATGCTCAAAATGTTGGATGGATGATAAACATGGATTCTTACTGATTGACAAAGATAGTGCTATCAACAATGGTAGATATCGAAAGGGTTTTGACACTTTTGCTATAAATATAAGACACGCTTAGTCGACATTCATTAGTCTATTTTTGACTGTTAAAGTATCAACATGGCTGATATTCAGAGACAAAAGAATATACTTCATCAGCTTGTGAAAGCGCAAAATGCTGTAAAACGCAAGTATAGTTTGTTGAAATTTGGAAAAAATAAATTTGAACAGTCAATAGGAGAAACTTTTAAACCTATTGTTGATCCTCTCGAGAAATTAGTTATAACAGTTGAAAAATCTGAAGTATCTAAACGTAGTAGAGCAATAAAGAAGGAGGTTAAGGATGAAATGGTCAAAAAAGAAAGTTCTAATGACAGTTTTGATGATGATAGAATTGAACCTTATCATGAATCTGATTTTGAAACTGCAGCTAGTGAGGATGATGATGATTTGAATGATACGAAAATTCGTAGAGGAGTAATTCAAGAGCCCAGTAACGTAGCTGACATGTATATGACTATGTTGGAGCATCAGCAGGATAATGATAAAATTTATGGAGTTCGAAAAGAAGGTTCAGAATGGATGTTAGGTGACTCATGAATAGTGTTTGGAGATCGAAGCATCAAAGTAAAAGATGGAAAATATCCAAAAACAGCTGGTTTGATGGAATTGCTCATTGCAAAACAACCCCAGATTTATGATCGTAGTGATTTGCAGAATTATCGAAGTATTCTGGAATCGACAACTGCTCATAAAAAACAATATTTGGGCACACAACCAATTCGTGTTCATAATAGTAAAAAATATACTGACATTATCAATCCTATGTTTGCTCAAAAGAAAGGTGGAAAAGGATTACCACGTTATAAAATTGCTAGAAGAGATACTCGAATGGATTATGTGTACTGGGACAACCCTAATTAACTAGTTGATCGTTTACGCTTACTGATAGCTGAATAATCAGCTGGCAATCCTAGTCATATCAACGAAATCCACTCAATCATAGAAGAACTTCGCGAAGGAGGGTATATATACTGAGCTGTTTCATTTACAAATATCATTATCAAAATGAGTGTCGACGTGTTCGGACGTAATTTGAAAAAGAGTGAGGGAAGTCGTGGTCCTCCAGGATTTGGTTTCAAAATCACAACAGATGGTCAATACGACATGGATAAAAAGAGGTTATGCAACATGGCAGATGCTCAAAACATAGATGAGGCTGTCAGTTTGTTTCAACTTCAAATGGAAAACAAAAAAATTCTAGATTTAATATCCCGACAAGAAAGAGACTTCAACAATTTAGATTCTCTTTTGGAAGCATACAGAGAGCAATTTGATTTAAAATTACTAACCTACAAGCTAGAAATCGATAATATAAAAGAAGCTGTTTCACAGATCACAAGCAACATTCATTCTTCAAACGTTTAACATGCAACATAAAAAGGTAGTAGTTGAAGAACTTCACAAACCAGCTCGACGGAATTATCCTCGTCGCAGTTTTGATGTTCGAGGATTAGATGAAACATGGCAAGCTGATTTAGTGGAGATGCAACCTTATGCTAAAGAAAATAGGAGTTTCAGATATATGTTAACAGTCATTGATGTATTTTCCAAGTTTGCATGGGCTGTGCCTGTAAAGAAAAAGACCGGAGAAGAAGTTGCAGCAGCAATGAAGTCTGTACTTCGTCAAGGTTGAGTACCTAAAAATCTGCATACAGATAGAGGCAAAAAGTTTTATAATACCAACTTTCAAGCTCTCATGAAACGGTATAAGATCAACCTGTACTCAACGTATAGTAATTTAAAAGCTTCGATATGTGAACGTTTCAATCGCACACTCAAGACTAAGATGTGGATTCAATTTAGTTTGCAAGGTAACAATTTACATTGAAAGGCTATACACCTAACTGGTCAACTGAGATTTTCACTATTATTAGAGTTGCTGCAACGAATCCTGTTACGTATCATCTTAAAGACTATCAAGATAATCCAATCACAGGTGGATTCTATGAACAGGAGCTCTTGAAGGCGAAGTATCCAGATGTTTATCTTGTAGAGAAAGTCCTGAGAAGCGTGGAAAACAAGCTTATGTTAAATGGCTTGGATTTGATAGTACACATAATAGTTGGATTAATAAGACAGAAATTTAATTTATTTTTTGGAAGTGATGAGAGCCCCACCTTTGCTCTCACCTGTGAGATACAACTATAGTTCACTATCTCTCCATTAACTTCCTTTCTTTATTCAAAAAAACAATTATTTACAATAATTTACATAATGTTCAAACAATACAAAATTCAATGCTATTATCGCCCTTTGAGGTTAAGGCCAGTTTCATCTCCTTGGCTTGAGTAGACATACTCTCAAAGGTCTCCTTATTCTTCTCCAATGCAGCTGATACACGAGAAGGGAGAAACATCTGACAATCATCGTCTAGAGTAGCCACAATTCTCAATCCATATCTGGTCTTGACTGGACGTAGGGATGTCACCAAGTGCTTCTGTCCGGCCTGTAGCTCAGACATCTTCTTCGTGGGAAGGAATCCTCCGCTGGCAATCTTGTTGATAGCGTCCATCTTTGCTCTTTAGCTCGTTGATCGAGAATGATTTCGAGAGCGTCAGGCTTCCTTAAGTATATAACTCCCCACCACTACTACCAGCGGCGACAGCGGCTCACACACCTGATTGGCTGTCAGAGAGTCTGCTCAGTATACTCTGAAACAAAAAGTATGATTAATACCACGACTTATAATTTATAAGCAGTATAACTTACCTAATGTAATCTGGCTTTCTTCGCATGTGGTTCATCATCGTCCTCGATAAGCTGATATCCATCAATCATGTGATGACCCCACGGGTGAGTGTCTGTCTGACCGGGGATCGGGTATCGCTTATCGTCATGCGGACTCAGGGCGATCTTATGCTCCGTCTCGGTCCTGATGACGTGAAGACGGCTGCGGATGTTCTTCTGCTGTCTGGTGATCGTTGTCTTATCTCGAAGACATCGGATGTAGTCGTCAAATTCGATGGTCGACTTAACGACTGACGACTTC
>JAZHPH010000267.1:132244-143767 GCA_037356405.1 Nasonia oneida | reverse complement strand
CCGGTTTCCTCATCTTTCTTCGGCCCGTATATTTTTCGCAAGACTTTATTTTCAAATACCCTAAAACGGTTGTCCGCCTGCTTAGTGAGAGCCCACGTTTCGCACCCGTACAGAACCACCGGCAGTATTATTGTCCTGTATATTCTTATTTTAACGTTTTTAGACAACAGCCTCGACTTAAGTAAATTACTCACGGCGTAGAAGCAAGCATTACCCGAATGGAGTCTCTTGTTTATTTCGACATTAATCTCGTTTCTATCATTTATGGTCGTACCCAGATACCTGAATTCGCTAACCTTTTCAAAAGTAAAATCCCCAACTCTGAGATCTCCCTCCCCTCTGCAGATGCCTAGTTTATCCACAATCATATACTTTATTTTTGATTCACTAACTTCTAACCCTGTATACTCTGCCGCTTTTATGATGATTTCCGCATTTCTTGATACCATTTCCCTACAATCCCCCAGTATATCCAAGTCATCTGCGCAGCCTAGTATCTGCGTTGTTCCATTAAGCGTTGCGCCCAGCTGGCTAACCTGCATTTTTCTAACGACATACTCTAACGTTAAGTTGAACAGCACCGTAGAGAGCCCATCCCCTTGTTTTAAACCATCGCGTATCGTGAAGGGTTCTGATATATTACCGCCTACTCGGACCTTTCCCGTGCTTCCGTTCAGACATATTTGAATCAATCTCACGAGTTTTTTCGGTACACCGAGAAGTACTAGAATTTGATACATTTTGCTTCGCTTAATAGGGTCGTATGCTTTTTTAAAATCTATAAATAGTTGGTGTATGGTTTCGCAAAATTCCCACTTTTTCTCTAACAACTGTCTTATGGTAAACATTTGATCGCTCGTCGATCTGTTGCGCCGAAATCCGCACTGATATCTCCTACTATATCTTCCGCGAATGGAGTGAGTCTAGCTTGTATTACGTTTGACAGAACTTTGTAGCACGTTGCTAAAAGTGAGATACCCCTATAGTTATTGCAGTCTGTCTTATTCCCCTTTTTAAAAATCGGTATAATGATAGATTCCTTCCAATTTTCGGGTATTGTTTCATTTTTCCAGATGACACATACTAGTTTATAGATTTTGAAAGTGAGCTCGACGCCCCTATATTTGAGTAACTCAGCTGGTATAGAGTCATTTCCCGCGGCTTTGTTGTTTTTTAGTTTTTTAATCGCTGCCTCTACTTCTTGGTAGCTTGGTTCCTCCACGTGGAGTTCAGCAGTGTGAATTTCGTCCCCTAATTCTTCGCTATTTTCGTGCACGTTTAATAATTTATCGAAATAATTTTTCGTTTTCGTCCTTCATCAATTGCGCTCTACTCCTAAAACCCTTTCTGATGGCGTTAATCCCTCTGTACATTTCGCGTGGGTTATTTTCCTTACTGTTAGTTTCTATTCTCCTAATAAGATTCTTTTGATACTCCCGCTTCTTATTTCTGTAGATCGCGCTCGCCTGTTTCCTTACGTTAGAATACTCTTCTACGATCCTATCGCTTCTATTTTGTAAGCTATCTAATTTAGCCTTTTTGCGCCTTTCAAACCAGAGTTCGCACTCTTCGTCAAACCATGGTTTGCTCTTTGGCTTTTTCTTTTTACCCAGTACTTTGTTCGCGGCCTCTTTTACCGTTTTTTCGATGTCCCCCCATAAGCTATTCGGTTCGTCATTCCCCTCCGGCGATGTGTTTGCTTCTTCAACTGCCTGAAACCTGTTATTAATTTCTATCTGGTACCTAATTCGCTCTGTTCTATCTCGTAGCTTCTCAATATCGAAGCTTTCTACCTTGTTTGCTCGCTTACTATTTTGATTCGCTACTAGTCTAGCTCTTAATTTGGCTACTACTAGGAAGTGGTCCGAGTCGCTATCTGCCCCTCTGTAAGCCCGTACGTCGAGAACGTTAGTATGACGTCTTTTTTCAATGAGGAAATGATCAATTTGGTTCTGCGTGGCCCCGTCCGGCGATGTCCACGTTGCCTTGTGTATGTCCTTGTGCTTAAAACACGTAGTTTTGATAATAAGATCTTTTGCCGCCGCGAAATTTATGACCCTAATACCGTTATCATTGCTGGCTTCGTGCAGGCTTTCCTTCCCTATAGTAGGCCTAAACATTTCCTCCCTACCTATTTTAGCATTGAAATCGCCTAATGCTATTCTTGTGTCGTAAGACGCGAACTGGTCGATTACCTGCTCTAAAGTTTCGTAATAGAGATACTTAGCTTCTTCTTCTTCTTTGTCCTCCGTAGGACAGTGCACATTAATAAATACATATCTATACCATTCACCTTCGATAATGATGTACGAGAGCCTCTCATTGACGGATTCGAAACATTTAACCGAATGTATGATGCTTTTGCTTACGAGAAATCCGGTGCCTAGAGATCCCCCACTCCCGGCCCCATACAGGTACGTGAAGTTACCCGATGCTAGTACTCCGCCATCTGGCCACCGCGATTCCTGTATTGCTACCAAATCTAGATTGTACCTATCAGCTTCCTTTACGAGTTCTTTAAACGCGCCTGCTCTGTATAGACTGCGAACATTCCAAGTTCCGACCCTTAAGTCCCTTTTGGTTCGGATTTGATTTTTTTGAGCCATGATAGTATGTTAAACCCGCGCGCTTCGGATCCTGTTCCGATCGCAGGTGAGTCCACCGTTCTAGAGGTGATAACCCCTATACCTCTCTAGAACTAAGAATGAGAGCTTTCCGACTTTGACGAGGACAGTATCAATTCGTCGTCAGATACACTACGGTTTCATTCTCACATCCTAACGCCCCCCTGCAAGGCAGCGCGCCTTCGCTGGCATCGTTACCGCGTAAGACCAGGTGACGAATCATTCTACACATCCCCTTTCGGGGCAGTTGTCATCGCTCCCGCATCCTCCTCAGCAGCAGGATTTTTGCCCATTTTTGTAATGTGTGATGAAAGAGATAGATTGAGAGATAAGAGATAATGTGAAGTGTTTTTTTGTTGTGGTGCTTGCGTAGTGTTTCTAGATGAATGCGTTCGACAGTGTGGGCTCATCACACCCACGCCTGTTCCTATCGGCTGTCCGCGGCTGCTTGTTCAATTTAATCGCAGCTAACCTCTTTCTTAGGGGCTGTTCCTCTATCCGCAACCTAAGGACGCGCTGTGTAGTGGTGATAGGCACCCACCCGTCCGATCTAGACGACAACGCCCAAGACCCGCTTAGGGTAGCGGCATTGTAACAGTTAGATTAGTGATTAGTGGGATAAAACACATAAAAATAAGCTTTTTATCTAATTTTTTGCTTACTTTTGCGAGTCTTATCCGAGTAAAACTTATTTTTGGAGTATTTTTTGAGGTTATGAAAGAACCGGGGCTACATAGGCCAAAAACAATGGTGGATTCGTGTTCAGCGGGCAAAAATACATAAGGATAAGCTTTTTTCTGATTTTTTCTCTGCTCCAGCAAGTATTAAATAAAGAGTTGTTTCCTTTTTGCGCTAAAACGCGCGCGCTCATGCGTAAATGTGGGTCGTATGACGTATTTATTATACAGTTTATGTAATCAAACATATATTTACCATCAGCATTGTAAAAAACATAAAATCACAGAGTTTTATAACTGTATAGAATGAGAACAAATCCTACGGAGTCATAAAAGACAAAATTTTGGCGATTGGCAATGCTCGTTCGAATGACCCTGGTTTAATATATTTTGTGCTCCTAAAGACATCGCCTAGGGTTTTGCGCGACGTCACACTAGGTTGCCGGCGTCGCCTCTCGCTTTCAATTTTCGGCGTGCGTGAGCTACACTGCTCTACCGCTACTTATCATAGGTGCTACAGTGTTACAGTTAGCGAGCGATCTTTCCGACATGCACTGTATGCTACCTACTCGTGAGATCCGCTCCGAAATTCCGCGGCGTCGAAATAATATTCTCGAAATATTCGAAATATAGTCGCGCCGCGAACTATGCCTACGCTTCGGCCACTCGGAGTGTTTACAATTGCGTTCTTGAGCGCTCGCCGCAATGTCAATAAACACTCGCGCCGAAGTGTTCTCGCCTCGCTTCTACCTTTGATTTTGACGAACTTTCTCGAATTCGTGCGTGTCGCTCTATTTTCCTTGTTCTACTCGAGAAGCAACTGCGCGTTCCGCTAAACAATCCGCACTCTAATAAACAAAAGGCCACTAACGAATCGGCGCCAATATAACGGGGTAAAGCTTTTGACAGCAATCGCGCAGACGTTAGCTGTGTGCTATGTAACTGCTGTCGAGGAGACGGAAAGCGGGTTCGCAGAAATAACTCCGAACTCAATCGTTAGATTTGCAAAATAGGCGAATATATTGTCCGCACTCAAAATAGGGTACACGAGTACACACGCGGGTGTGCGAGACGCAGGTGAGTGACGTAGTCAGAGATCGGGAGAGAGCTAGTGAGAGAGAGAGAGAGAATCAGAGAGCTGACACTTACGGTTTGTAGTTCTCGCTCGCTCTCGGGAATGCTCGAGCCCAGGACGTCTCCTTCGCAGGCGAGTTGGCGTAGTCGTAGGTTGAATAAAATCAAGACGATGACGCACAAAGAGGCCTCGAGGATAGCCGTGAAATCGTGACAAAATTCACCGGTTGCACACACACTCAAATCTATTAATGAAAGCTCGCTTTTCAAATTGCGCGATCCAGCGAAAGTCTCGTACGCTCGATTAGCTAGTCCGAACGAATCTCTCGCGCGCGTCCTCAGTGTCGCGCGCGAAGCTCTCGCTCTCTTTCTCCCCACTCACTGTCGCGTTGTACTCCCTCTCGCTGCTCTGCCGCTGCTCACCTGTAACATGTAACTGATTTACATTAAATAATATAATAATTGTATGCTGGGAAGGTTATGACGAGTTAGCAACGTTCCTCGTCATAACATATACGTGAATGCTAAAGTATGTATGAACATGGGACATTACATACCTATGTATTACCTACACACCTTTACCACACATCAGAGAGAAGTGCCCCCAACTTATACCTCAGAATTCGTAAAATGAAAAACAACACGCAGCAAACAAAAGCAGATGCATAAAATTCCGCATCAAGCCGGGGTCTCCAACGCATCGCTATACAAGTAATTTGCTTCCATAATACATTATAGGTATAATGGTACGACTACACGCGCTCATGTCTATGCTTTCCTTAAACGCGTGTACAGCAACGTATACATTCATTATATAGGTATATACAAATTCCATGCCGTGCCGGCATGAGTGCAAGTGTAGCGCTCATGCTCCCATCGGGTCCTCTATATCCTCATTGAGTCGCGCGCTGCGCGCATACTCATATACCTATCGTTGCATACATGTATACTCCCATTATAAATCGGAGACTGGCTCGCTGCGCGACTGTCGGACTGCAGTGCTGACCGTGTTCGCTCCTCTCTGGCAGTCTGGCGACTGGCTCTCCATCAGCGACTCCAGTCTCCAGCTCTCTCAAATGCCGCGACTAGCTCCCAAAAGCGTCCGCAGGTGGCGCTTACCCAGACTCGCGGCAGTAGCAGTACTCAGTAGCGGCGCACTGTGTGCCTCGGCCCTCGAGTCGCGACCCTCATTCACCGCCTGTGCCAAGCAACCTGTTATTCGTCCTCTCGCTCTCGCTCTTCTTTCCATCTACTCTCGATCACAACTATTCACAAGTACTCCGCCGCGTGAGTCCCGTGCAGTGCTACCGTCGCCATTCACCGTCGAACAACATCTCGGATCTCCTATTCTCCTCGCGCCGCCGCAGCCACCGGATGTGTCCTGCTGCACATACGTTGCACATCAGCCCACCTGTCACCACTCGGGCACTCACCACTGTCATCAGCATCGCGGCGAACGATGTGTCAACGCTGTAGTCTGACAGCGTCGCGCGGCGGCGCCTCTACACTCGTCATTCGCGTGTGATTTAAACTCTTTCTCCTCGCTACTACCAGAGATTAGCTAATACACTGTGCACGCCAGCAGTCCAGCACTAAACCGCGTCGGTTAAGTATATCCAGTGCATGTGTGTTCCGTGCGAGAAAAGAGAGCGTGCCGCGAGTCGGCGAGGGAAGCCCACCTAGTGCCTACTTTGTACATATTATATATATATACTTATACATACTTAGTGTCTCTCCGCGCGCAACTCTCCCTGCACTGCAGCAGCTTCGACGAGCCATAAGTAGCTCGCAGCTCGCTGTTCGTTTTCCTTGTTTAAGTAGTGTGGCGACACGGGAAGCACCGGACGGGCTAGTGCTGCTGTTCGCCAGGAGAAAATGACCAGGCGCTGCTGGCGATTGGAAAGTCGCCGCCGCCGCCGCCGTCACGTAGAGGCTGCTACCTCGGCAGCAACGCCCGCCGCCGGTTTATGACCAGCGCCAGACGAGGAAAGTCCACGACGACGAGCCAGTACCGTCGTTGCTGCGCTGCTGCTCCGCCGCCGTACTTAGCTTTCATCGCACCTATATAGGTACGTGCGTATGTCTACCTACATAAGTATCCAGCATTTGCATTGCTCCATTTTCTGCTTTTCTATGCGTATGTATAAGTACTTCAAGTACTCTGCACTGGTGCTTACTGTACGCTCGCCGCGCTCTCTCCCCGCTCCCCCTCTTGTAAATTGTAATGCGTTTTCTGCTGCGCTGCGCTGGAATGCGTCGCTGCTACTTTGGCATTCGCGCAAATTATATTGCTGTTTAACCGCGCTAACGTTCTGCTTTCGCTCTCGCGTCGGGTCTACGTGCCCTATCGTGCTGACTTTTTGGTTCTCTTTGAGCCTCTTTTATCCTCAATGTACTGTTTACCTACTCTAAATTTCTCTGCCTTTCCTACTGCCCGTCTCTCGAGTATGGTAATAACGGGTAATTTCTGCTGCTGCACCTTTCTGGCTTATTAAACTCTTAGATTTTAGTTTGTTTTTTTGTAAAAGTCAGAGAAATCTTTCTAAGTACAGCCTTGATTTTCAGAGCAAACTTCGACTCATTGACGAGCTGTGATAGGAAGCCTTCGCAATGTTTGCCAAAAAGAAGAAGAAACCGCAGATTTCCACGCCAACTAACTTTGAGCACAGGGTCCACACTGGCTTCGACAAGCGAGAGGGCAAATTTGTTGGACTGCCGTTGCAATGGGCCTCTATTGTCGGAAACAACCAAATACTCAAGTCTACCAACAGACCTCTGCCATTGGTGGATCCTAGCGAAATCACACCGACTGAGATTTTAGATCTGAAGACCATAGTGCGGGGTCACAATGATCCCAGACTGGGCAAATCCATGGTAGGGGAGAAGGCCGTGGAGAGCAATTTGCCGAAAATGAGCAGTGTTGCAAGGTCCAATTCTCTGAGATCTTCCAGTCCACCCAGGCTAAGGAGAGATTACAGGAACAATACAAACCTGCCGCCATCCGTTCCAGAGGGTCAAGAGATGACATTGAATCCAACTCCAACCCAGATGTATCCCAACTACAATAACAAGGCTCATGGATATCCTGATAAAATGAGGCAGAACTCACAGAGTGTTGGCCCAGCAACAAATTCAGGACACAATATGATTCCAAATCTTCAGAACCTCAATCCCAATATGCAGTCATCACCGAACTTGCCACATATGAGTACAAATGCCCAGAATCTCTCAATGAATTTCCACAATTTGAGTCCGATTCCGAATATGCAGAGCCCACCATCCAACCCAAACATTCCTCAAATGCAGGAATATGACTTTCAAAGAATGAATCCATCCATGCCCATCCAACCGGGAACAGCTCAGTACAATGGCAACATGCAATCAGCTAAAGCGGATCCTGCAAGAGCAGCAGCTGCAGCTCAGAATATGATGATACACAATGCTCAGCCAAAAGTCTCACCTGTTGGTTCAATTGCATCTCAGCGTCCCTTGAGCCAGCTTAGTTCATACAATGTTACCAAACATACACAAAACTATGGAGCAGCAGAAAATCCAAACTTCCATACACATTTCCAGAAACCTATCGAGAGCTCACAGTCAATGCACAATCTTTCAAAGGCAGGTGCCCTATCTCCAATGCCAGGAAACAGCTCTACCCCGGATCAGAATCAGAATATGAAGAGTGCCATGTCATCAGGCAATTTAGCTGTAGGATCTGGCGCAGCTGCAAACAACACTGGAAAACAAAACGCAGAACAGAGGCTGACTCATGAACAGTTCAGAGCTGCATTACAAATGGTGGTACGTAATTATTTATTCATGTTTGAAAGAAATTTGTCATTAGTGATATCTTGAATCAATTATGTGATTTGTTATTAATGATTATTATATTATACATTTTTTAGGTGAGCAATGGAGATCCACGTGAAAACTTGGAAAACTTCCTGAAAATCGGAGAAGGTAGTACAGGTACAGTATGCATCGCTACCGACAAAACTACGAATCGACAAGTTGCAGTAAAAAAGATGGATCTGCGCAAGCAGCAACGTCGAGAGTTGCTATTCAACGAAGTGGTTATCATGAGAGATTACCATCATCCAAACATTGTTGAGATGTACGACAGCTTTTTAGTGAACGACGAACTCTGGGTCGTCATGGAGTATTTAGAAGGTGGCGCTTTAACGGACATTGTTACACACTCTCGAATGGACGAGAGCCAGATCGCGACAGTTTGTCTGCAGTGCCTTAAGCCCCTGCAGTATCTACACTCACAGGGCGTTATACATCGAGATATCAAGTCGGATTCGATATTGCTTACAGCTGATGGAAGGGTGAAACTTTCAGACTTCGGATTCTGTGCACAGGTCTCACAGGAGCTGCCCAAACGAAAATCACTTGTCGGTACTCCTTATTGGATGAGTCCCGAAGTGATTTCTAGGTAATTGATTAAAATTTGTTATATAATAGACGTTTTTATGGTAATAAAATCTTTGTTGAATGCGATTCATGGTAATATCTTTCTCAGAATATTTAGTGTTAATTTTAATGAAAATTGATGTTGAAAGATGGTATACTTATTTTTCAACAGCTGGACTTGCAATACAAGAGATACGTGATGTAACAAAAGGAGAGATGTCTCACAGATTTGACTCTGTGCTTTATTTTTCCTCCTCCAGTTAACAATTTTTCAAACAAGTCCGAAATGCGCGATTTTCTATACTACTTAAGGGGCCACCACACCAGTTATATAGATATACTACCAATGTTAATTTACGCTCCCAACTTCTGGAAAACAAGAGCTTTTATGACTCTCAAAAAATTACAGGACCTAAGTAGTTGTCGGTACAATCTTTGCGCGGAAGTGAGCTGGACAGCATTTATTAACAGACTACCAGGGGAAAAGGATACTTAAAATATACTTTTCCAGTTATGTCAAATATTTTGGGTTAGATCAGATCGATCGTTTATTGTTTATTTTGGCTGACGTTAGGCGCTCGGAAGGAAAGCGTACTTTAAAGTATCTTTTTCTCCAGGATCCCGTTGACGGCTGTTATCCAGCTCGCTTCCACGCAAAGACGGCATCGAAAACTATAACCAGTAATTTTTTTAGACTTCTATGTACAGCCATTTTTCTAAAAGTTTTAATTTAGTTAAAAAACCCTTAGTTTTAAAAAATAAAAAAAGATCCATGTCATACAATTTGAACAAAATCTTTTAAAGGACTTCTAAATAATCTAAAAGCAAATTAATCAAATTTTTTATTAAAAAAATCCATAACTATAATAATTATCATTTCTCAATTAATGATGCATTATTTATTTATAAAACAGGTTACCATATGGGCCGGAAGTTGATATTTGGTCTTTGGGAATTATGATTATTGAAATGGTGGACGGAGAGCCACCGTTTTTTAATGAACCACCCTTACAAGCTATGAGACGCATCAGAGATATGCCTCCACCAAAATTGAAAAACTCACACAAGGTAACAAAATGACGACGATGATTTTCTTATTCAATTTAGATACTTTAGATTTTTAAACTGAATGAATTATAATATATATGCTTATGATACTTTAGGTGAGCCCAAGACTGCAGAAATTCCTCGAAAAAATGTTGGTGCGAGATCCAGCTCATAGAGCTACAGCTGCTCAATTGCTTGAAGATTCATTCCTTATGCAGGCTCAGAGCCCAAGCATCTTGATACCGCTGATGCGAGGTTCCAGACATACAAACTGTTAATACATTTATAAGAAAAAAAAAACGAAGATGGTAAAAGAGAAAGATTACAACAGTGCAGTATTGGAATTGATTGCTTTCGAGCGAAACACAAGATTAAATTTTTAGGATATATGTATTCGGCTTGACACTCGCAGCGTAGTGTTTTTGTCAAAGGACCGTGTAAAATTTTCGTTAACGTTTGACACTCACTCGCTGTAAGCACGCATCTAGTATTATAAAGTGCATCAAGTTTCCTATAGGTTATATTAAATGTTGTAGCAGCTACACAAACCTATTTCCAAGTGCCTTAACGGAGTAGAATTCCTTGATAAGGTGTGTGTGTGTGTATATATATATATATATATATATATATATATATAGAAACGCACGGATGTTTTAAAACTCTTCTTTATCAATACCGGAAATAACACAACTTTGCTTTTTAATTTTTCTTTTTACACGTCGTCAAACTTACGCGTTTCATTTAAATGAGGTTAATAATACAGATAGTTATTGACGATTTCATCACACCAACTTAATTAACATAAACCTATGTACGATATTTACAAGAATCATCATTCACCAAAGCCAATTTTCAGATTTACTCATCCGTTCACACTTATATTATGTTGTTTATACTTTTCATTTGTAGTCAACCGCTATAGGCAGCTTATATATATATATATATATATATATATATATATATATATATATAATATACATACCTGACACTTAAATCAAGTTGAATCCATGCTTAATACTTAAACATCGGATTAATAGTAAAATTGATTTTTATTGTTGGAATATATAGAGTATCTGAAAACGAGCGATTAAAGACTTTAAGCTTTTACATTCCACATAAAAAGAAAATGGACATGTGATATTTTTCATCGGCAGATTAAAAAGGAAAAAGATTTTGTATAAGATAATTTTTTATATACACTCGCATTGTTGAGAAAATTTACTGATGTAGACTTTATAAACATTTATGTAAATGGATTGTTAAATAATCTTAAAGGATTAAAATTCCACTTTAAGGAAACGTTTATCATGCGTGGCGCTTGATCTTGCCTTGATCATTCGCACTTAAGATTCTAGCAATATTATTTTTTATACGCAAAGAATCACGAGATCTATTGTATTTCTAACAAAGCAAATCGCATCACTTGTTTCATGAAATGTTTTTAAGTAATTAAGTTATGCTAAAGTATCAATTTTTATCACTTTTTTGCTATTGAAAATTAGCTATGAAAGTACAATTGTGACGTCTTTATACGCGAAGACTAAAGGATGAAAGTAAAAATATATTCAATTTTTCTGAAACATTCAAAATCTTGTTTTTTTATACTTAGAAAAAGCCACCTTTATAAGAGATATATGCGAATGAAGATTAATATATATATATATATATATATATATATATATATA